>RJWT010001406.1:0-48593 GCA_004365215.1 Cuniculus paca
CAGAAAACAGATTGAATTTTCCATAGCAAGTTTCTCATGAGAATTCCCCAAAGGAAGGTCTTCACCCATAGATTTAGCTTGTTAGGTCTGTTGTATTTGTCGTCTTTTCCAGGAAAATATATACATTGTATATGAAGAATTTACATTTTGTCTGCTGAAACATACTTTCAAAACCTAGTTTGTCTTCAAATAAGATACATCATCTACAAAGCAATAGATTGAAAGATTAATATTTTTTGCATAATACACCTGAACTCATGCATTTTATTATACAGAATCTTTAGGAAGCTAAAGAGAGATTTTTCACAACAGAGCTTTATGCCTTTCTCCCTGACCCTTGTCTGTTGCCTTTGTCATTCTCTTGAAAAAATAAATGGGCACAACCTCAAGTGTAGCTCTGAAATTGTTTCTCTGTAAAGATATCCATCTGTTCCTTTCATTGTCTTCCTACTCAAATTTGACTGAGCTTGGGGTGTCCAAACACATTTCTGTTACTGTTGATACTACAGAGCCAAGAACTCTTTGGACAAGCAAACTGCATTACAAGCTATTGCCTTATGTGTACTCAAAAGAATTGCCCTTGCCTAGATCCAGAACCTTTATTGTTGGTGATTGTGGAATATTCATCAGAAAAAAATGCACTTAGTGTTAGATCTCTTATCAAAACGGTCATTTTAAAGATGAATGCCAGGTAGCAGAAAACAAAATTCATTGAATGTCCAATGAATGTGGCATTTAAAAATTGACCTCTCTGAAAGTGCTCATATGTCAGAAATAATTACTTTTCATGAATATTTTAAATAGTTTATCTCATATATTTTATTTGATACAAATGTAAGAATAAACAGAATATATAAGCTATATGAAAATTCATGATTCCTGTTCATTCTTCTTCTTGTAACTACAAGGCCAATTTTTAAAAAGTATAATAGAATATCTGTTGAACTGAAGGGTTTTTTAAATGAACAAACATAGACATGCATTTTACTGTTTTCACTTCCAAAGATCTTCTGAATAAACAGTGAATCATAACTTGCCTCTGGGTTGCTATTAAAGGTAGAAATATTTATAGGTGTATATATTTGATAAGTATTTCTATTTTCACAAATAGAAATTTCTATGAGTTTTCCAATAAACCTAAATGCCTATAGGGCAGAAAACTTAAAATAGTGGTATTATATCAATAGATTTATTAATCCACTTGTAATTTAATCAGTATTTAGTATATGCCACATATTGTATTCGCTATACAGTGCTAAGAAGAAACTGAAAAAGGTACTTTATCTTTCAAAAATGTACAATTTTATACTATATAGTACAATTTAAGACCATAGGCAAGCAAAGGTCAAAATGTGACAGTTATTTTTCCCAGGCTGAGGATAAAACCAAGGTAAGAGAATATACTTTTATTAGGGATAAAACCAAAGATAAGAAAATAGTAAGTGTCATTTCCTGAAGGTGCCTCATGCAATGCCATCTTCCCAGTCTTTAGCTTTCATCATTGTGGTCTTGGTCCTGTTTGCATGGTGGACAAGGACATTGCCTTACAGCAAAAACATAGAGGACAAATCACATGTTCTCCTTAATAGATGGAGTCCAACAAAGATAATAAGAAAGTACTAGAGGGAGACTATTATTAGACAAGAGGAAGAAAATTATGGAAAGGGGGAGGGGGAATGGTATAAGGGTTGTATTGGGAGGTGAATATGGCCAAAATACATTATATACATTGACATTGACCCTCCCTCGAAATGTGCAAGTTGAGAAAGATTAGGGAAAGGGGTATGATGGGGAAAGGATGATTAAAGTATATTGTGTAAGTATATTGTGTACATGTACAAATTACTCAAAATGGAAATCATTAATCTATATAACCAATATGCACTAATAAAAAAGCAACAAGGAGAGTTGTATTCAAAAGAAGACTATTTACTTTGATACTCTCTCACCAATACCCTTTCTTCAGAAGGCAAGTAGCCTCTGCACCATCTGCTCCAAAATAATAACAAGATCTCTTCTTTTCTGCATCTAGCAAATATTCTTACATACCCATGTCAGTCCCATGACCACAAAGTTGAATTTAATTATTTGGCATGTTGCTAAATTATAGAAGTGTTTCTCTTATGCAGCCAATTTCGAGAATTTTTGCCCTAACGATTGCTCACAATGATAAATTTCAACCAATCAAGCACAGCCCCTGGGTCTAGGAACATTGAAAGAACTTCTGGTCCCTGGCCTTTTCATCCTTTGCTTCTGAGATAAAAATTGAAATTGGTTCTCAACAGGGCAAGAAAAGATTAAGGTGAGAAACCTTAAACATCCATCTAGTTTACTAAAATAGGACATTATCACAATCTCTTCAATTTTCAGTATTCGATTATCTATTCCAAGTAAATTTAGGGTAATTGCTTAGGGTTATTGCTTAAGCAAATAAATTCAAATTTAACGACTAGTTAGAGCTGCAATTCTATTGCCTGTCAGTGACAAGACTCCTATTAATGTAACCTCCTTTGCAGACTGGATTCGGTGCTACATGTTAAGGCTTCTCATGTGTATACATTCTTTTGCAGCAATTAATGAATAATATCTTAATTATGTATTTGATTTTTTTTGTCTACTAGATCACAAACTGCTTTAAAGTAAAAATTCTCCTTTCTTTTTCTTTTTTTTTGTAGTTTATTTCCTTCTACCAGTAGTAGTTTGACAGAAAATCACATTTCACTAAAAACAAAGCAAAACATGATGTATGAGTAAAAAATACTTTCGTCTTATTTAAGATTTCTTTATCATTTTGGCAACAGAAATAACACCTGGAATTCTAAGATAGCTCCAAAGTAACTTTTTCATTAGAATTTTAAAAATAATGTTAATATTATTCAAAACATCAATAATGGGTCTTAAATATCACTTAGCTGTTCAGTTCCACTGTACTTATCATCTCCCTGAATACCTGCCAGAAAGCTGGCAGTATTTTAAGTCATGTATGAAGTATAACAAAAAATATCTGAACCTAAAATTCTGAAGGTATTAAATTTTATCAATTATAAGCCCTATATCTTGAAGAATTATGCCCATTACTGAATAAGTCTTCTGCTAGTGTATCTTGATCGAAAGCTAATTGATCAAGGAAATTATTTAAACTATGGCCAGCCATAGAACAGATGAAAATTGATTATATGATTGGTTTGTTTTGTCTGTACTTAGTTCTAATTTCTTACTTCAAGTTATAGCACATTCCCTTTACGACACACTTGATTATATTAAAGAATCATTAAGATACATATCTTATTCAGAAAAATCTATTATTACCTAATAAAGTTTGAGCTATTGAATACTAGGTGATTAGCAGTGGTCTTGTCTGTAATTTAAAATTCCAAAGTATAGATTTGCCCTTTATATAAACTACTAGTGTATCATAAAGTTCTCTCGTTCTCTGTTTGCCAAGTGAGAATGTATGAAAAATGCATTTCCAAGTTACTGTCCACCCATGTGTGTCTTCTTATGAGCTTTAGGATTGTGTCCATGGGTTCATTATCTTTATTTCTATCTTTCTCTGAATGATTCATAAAAAATCAACGACAGACCTCACAGTCTTCTTTTGAAATTTATTGTCATTTACATGGATGGAAAATGTTGAACTTTGAAGACTCTGATTTCATCAAAGATATTTGCTATAGCAATACTCCCACACATTTTCCATAACTTTTTAATTTTCTTTAATGTGGCCTCTCTCCAAAGATAGTATAGAGCAAAGTTTTATTTCTGGGTAACTCACCAAGTGCCTTGTATTCTAATCTTTACTCCTTACAATAAACTTCAAATTCTAAAAAGATCATAATTGAAGTTTATAATAAAAATATTAAGGCAAAGATTAATATATTGTGATGTCATCTATACAGTATAGAGCGTTAGATTTACATATTTTGGTTTAATGCTACTCAACAAAAGTCAGTCATCTGTTTGGCTCCTTCTGTCATTTTATATACAAACAGTTTTTATTTTTAGAATCAGCCCTGTTTTAATTAACCAAATTCAAATGTAGAATCCACCTATATCTTGCCAATAAATTGCTAATTTTTCACTTCTTATTTTACTTTTAATCTAAGAAAGAAAAATGTGCTTTTTTTAGTGAAGAGTTTAGTTCAAAAAACACCTTTTAGATTTTGGGAAAAGTGACATATCACCATTAGAAAGAAAATCTCCCAAAGCGTCAACTTCTGATGAGCACTGATTCTGTGTGGATTAATAAATGATAGGAAAAACAGACATGTAAGTACAAATAACTGCAAAATGCCAGAAAAAAAGTTAGACTTGAATAAAGAGATATTTTATTTAGAAAAATAAAGCAATTGCAGTAGAAAGAATACTCTAATCTCAGAACTCTTCAACATTTCAAAATCAAACAGAAAGTCATTTCTTATACAAGGAAAGGAGCAATGCTGTGGGTTGGACACATCCCCTCCCTTAAAAGCTCTATTGAAGTCCTAGTCCTTGGTACTCATAATTTGACCTTATTTAGAAATTCAGTCATTGCAGATATTTAAGATCATACTGGAGTAGAATGGCCCCTTAATCTACTATGATTAGTATCCTTATAAGACTATGTGAATCTGCACCTGCAATCCAAGAAAAGTAAAAGTTGCGAGCTATTCCCATCAGAAGCTAGGAGGCGAAGACAAACTGTGCCAAGGGGTCTCATAGGGAGGATGATCCTGCTAACATTCGGATTTCACACGTCTAGCCTCCAAATCTGTGATAGAATAAGTTGTAAGCAATTTAGTTTATGGTGATTTGTTATAGTGGGCCTAGGAAACTCATAAAAAGGATAAGCAAATTGAACAGAAGCTTATAATGGGAACTTGGATAAGCAAAGGGAAATGACCAGTGAGGTCTGATGGAAAAAGAGGCTTGTAGTGATCAGCTATAGACTAAGACAGTAAAGAAATGGTTCCCACTTTTTAATGCTTGCTTAGGCTTAGAGGTCAGCAGAGTTCGTGGAAAGGAGCCAAGCCTCACCAAAGTTTAATCTAGACCCAGAAGAGGGTAAGGGATGAACAATTGTGAATGCTTGGTCAGTGTGAAATTAGTTTTGAATTTAACCTGAAAAGTAATTAAGTGAAACTAATGAGTTTAAACATTTGAATTTCCATCATTTTCTCTAAAGTAAGGAATTGTATATATGAGGTCAGATTATGTTTTGTTTTGTTTTATAACCAAAGAATTCATCATTAGTATCTCTATTTTATATTTATTTTTATTAGTGCATGTTTGTAGTCCATAATGATTAAATTCTTCATGGGGGGCTGGTACATGGACATAAAATCTTCACACATTTTTTATCCCTTTCCCTCGCCCTTCTACCTCTAGCCATTGGTCTCTTTCCCTTTTGCAAAAAATCAACCTCTATGTCTTCTACTACCACTTATTATGCTCTTTATTTATAATTTGGGTTTCTCATATGAGAAACCATGTGATATTTAAACTCATGTCTGATTTATGGTCTTTTGCCTGGATGCTAGGACAGATGAAATTTAGCTGATTAGTATTGCTTTTCATCTCCTTGAATTCCATCACAAGAATTTGATAGGTGCATTATTACTTTTACATGGCCAAATTTTATAACTTGTACATAATTGCACAATTCTTCACCAGTTTATTGACCAAAAAGTATCCATTCCTGAAATATTTATTTTCATTCATCTTCCAGGTAGCTGAATTTTCATAGTAAAAACACATTCCTTTTTTCAACTTTAAAACTTAAAAGTTTAGCCTAAGTATCACTTGGACAACATGTCTGTTTATGTACTGACTATCCCAACCACTGCTGAAGCAGGGGTCGTTTCAATTAGTTGACTCTTATTAGCACGAGATACACTCATATGTCTGTTTGTTTTATAGCGACTTTTTGCTTACTTTTTTATTTAGAACATTGTATTTGCCTTTGATGTTTGTTTCTAGTGAAATATAATACAGTAATAAGTTCTGGTTACTTTCTATACTAATTCATGTTTAGTTTATTAGTGAAACATACCCTATAATTTTTTGCTACAATTTAAAAAACTTATCATAAGCACGTTAGATATAATTCTTTTTCTTCTCCAGAACCCAGTGATATTATTTTACAATACAAAACAGACACATTTGGGCTACTGAGACTAAATAGGAAGAAAGTGCCAAAAGATCTGCAAAAGAAAAAGTTGAAAAAGGGAGAAATATTAGCATATCAAAAAGTCTGTTATGAAATGGAAAGACAAAAAAGACACCTCTTTATTGTTAACTATTCATGATACAGAAATGCTAGAATTTAAAAGAAGAAACAAAACTAAAAAAATTCCATTGGTGTCAATGATTATAATAATCCTATGAGTGGTATTGACAGAGTTGGCCAACATCTAACAAGCTATTCTATAATCAAAAAGCGAGGAAAAATATCATTTTAAAATATTTATGCACTTCAGCCACTGTGGAAATCAGTCTGAAGGTTCAAACTAGGATTGGAAATCCCATTTGACCCAGCTATTCTGTTTCTGGGCGTATTCCCAGAAGAAGTGAAATCATCATACCACAGTGATACATGTGTACCCATGTTTATAGCAGCACAATTTGTAACAGCCAAATCTTGGAAACAACCCAAATGCCCATCAATTGAGGAGTGGATAAAAAACATGTGGTACTTTTATACAATGGAGTACTATTCACCTATAAAGACTGATCACATTGAGGCTTTTATAGGTAAATGGATGCGACTTGAGACCATACTCATAAGTGAAATAAATCAAACTCACATGTGTATACACATCGTCTCCCTAGTGTAAGAAACTGAAAGACTTAATAAGATACAAAATCTCCAGTAAATATGGGGAAAAGGTTCTGAAGTCCAATAATGCTTTTATTCTTTGACTTGATTAGTTTAAGTCTGTTTTCTACTATTTGATTGCAATATGTGAGAAGATATGAACAGCTTTTTTGGAGAAAACAAAGGACATTAAGGTAGCCATTGTTGATTTCTTATTGTCTGATTTGAAGGCCTGTAATGCTTTCACTCTTTTGTTTTAGCTGGTTTTATATTATTTTGTTTTGTTTGAGTTTATTGTGTGTGAATGTATGAAGAACCATTTTGAAGAAAACAAGAGACACTATGGTAGCCACTACTAATCTCCTATTGTTATGTTTTGAAAACCTGTATGCTTGCACTGTTCTGTTTTGAAATGCTTTGTGTTTAACTCTGTTCTGTTTTGTTTTGCTTTTTGTTTTGTTTTCTTTTGTTTTATTCTCTTTAAAATTTTTAAAAAAAGATATTTATGCACTTTCAGGACCAAACAACATGAAATTTGTTTGTCATTTGTTCAAAATAAAGGGATTCAAAAAGTCATTTACAATTAAGATTAAATCAAATATACCAAATAATTGAAAAATATTGAATAGCAAAACATCCACCAGGATATCCATCACTGACATCATCATCTAGTCCTGGCCACGGTTTAGACCTGGAATGTCTCCCAAAGGCTCATATATTGAAGACTTGGTTGCCAATGAAGCAGTGTTCAGAAGTGGGATCTTGGGGACTGAATCATAAGGGCTCTAATCTCATCAGTGGATTAATCTATTGATGAATTCATAATTGATGGTGATGGAAACTTATAGGTGAGGTGCAGTTGAAGGGAATGGTCATGGAATATACTTCTGGGGACTGTAACTTGTCCCAACTCTTTTCTCTCTGCCTCTTTCTCTTGGCCTTTTGTAGCCATAAGGTGAGCACCTTTCCTCCACCAGGTCCTTCTACTACGATGTTCCGCTTCACTACAGCCCAGAAACAATAAAGGATCCAACCATGGACTGAAACCTTGAAATCATGAGCTAAGTCTTTCCTCTCTTAATTTGATTTTCTCAGGTATTTTGTCATGGCACCAGAAATATGACTAACACAGTAATGAAAAGCTTTGGAATTACTATCTAAATTTCAGAATGGAAATTAGCAAGATAAAGTTAAGTTTATTCTATATCTTCTTTTCCCACATGACAGTGACCCTCTTTAGACATTTAACCAAGCAGTTCATTGCTTTACTAGGCTAGAACAATGTTCAGACTCAACATGAAGAGATACGTCATCCTCCTTTGATTCTGAAAGTAAAAAATGCAAAATATGACTATTAAATAATCAAAGGAATTTTATTTTTTTAAAGTTAGCACACTTTTCCCCTATTACATTTAATCTTTCAGTGTGTTGAATAAATATGCTTAAATAAACTTACATATTTTTATGCCCTCTAACATATATGCCAAATATATGAATAATAATAATATTGATGGTTATAATAAATGTAGTATATGTAAAGAAATTTGGAAATGAAAATCATATTATACAATTCAGTCTTGGTTTAATGAAACAACAAGGAATTGTTAAATACAATATGGTCTCCAGCAAAACAAAGACCAGTTAGTAAAGAAATAATTTTGCTCTAAATTGAAAGTATCATAGCTTGCCAAATACTGACTTTACATTCAAATTAATAGCGATACTATTGCATTTGCATAATTTGGGTGAAGACTTGGGTAGGCTCCAATTTTGAGCATTATCAACTCTCAAAATTCAATCACCAGATAAAATTGTATTTGAGAGAAAAGTTAGCTCTCTTGCAAGGATTCTTTTTATGACTGTGCTCAATATTAATCAGATTTGATTACAACTCCAAAAAGGTCTCTAAAAGGTACTTAATTTATTTTCTGAAAAAAATTCTTTAAGCATCTAATGATACTGGAAAATCCCCTCTGCTATATTTCTAGAAGATAAGACCTCCTTTAAAGTGGCTGTTTTGTTGCTAGGCTTGCTTTTAAAAACTATTTTGAACCATTTCACAGTTAAAACTATACATACATACATATCTATTTTTCAGCATAAATTCTTCTCCTGGCAGAGCCCATACCTTAGAGCATTCTGGTTTGTTTCCAAGTTTCTTGCCCTCATTGAGAAGCAAAGTTGAATTCTGTAAGGGAACCTCAACCCATTCAGCACTCAGGTCTTTGTCAGCTATCACCAACAGCAGAGTTTATGACAAATGAGGAGCCAGGCTTCCAGCTGAATTTCAGCTTACTTATTTTTGTTTTAATGTATGTGTGAATCAATTAATCCTGTCATAGAAGGGCATCGTAAACTGTGTGCCAGAGTTAATGAGTCAGACATTATCACATCATTACACCAGCTGGCATAATGTAGCATGTGTTGTTTGTCATAATATACACTGCCATGCTTAACAACCATTAATTGTTTACACGAGCAGTCATATTTTTCTTCAAAGAACCTTCAGCGACTGGTTAATATTTTGAGGGCTTTTTTTTTAAGAGAATAACTATTGCAAGGGAAAGATATCCTTACTAAAGTAGCCCACACTATAAGATATTATAACAAGGGTAAGACATTTAGAAGACAGTAATTGCTGGAAGAACTTGCAAAGAAAATCCCTATGCTGCAGAACCAGCTAAATCATGACTGCAACACTAGAAACAGCATCCTAAATAAATGGAAAGATACTGTCTTAAGAAAAAGCTACTGAGGTGGGATTCCCTTCTGGGATATTTTCAGGAGGAGCAGTGAGGTCTGCATTTAGGATGCACATATTAGCACTGGAACTCCTTGAGAGAAAATATAATCATAGATTTATAATTTTCTAAAATCATTATATAATCCTTGGTTATTGTGGTTTTTCCTGGCTTGTAAATGGAAGCATGTTGCCATCACAGCCCAAAGTTATAGTTTACCAGATTTCTGCAGATTGATTTCGGGCAACTTCTGCACAATTTCATTGGCCATATGGCTTTCTCCAGCCAAATGCAGACACTATGAATTAAATGTCAAGTTTCTAAGAGTCAGAACTATAAATCACGGGAACCATTATCCATTCTAACTCATAGTTTTACTTTAACTCACAAGTTTATTTTTTCTATGGAGATTAACAATGTCTAAGTTAGCCAAAATGATTTAATGGAAACACAAATTTAAAACAAACATGAATAATTTTACAAGCAACAAGCAAGTAAGAAATTAACTGAATACAATAGTGAATACACGCAGGAAATTAAACTGAAAGCACTCAATGAAATATGATAATGTGTGTGAAACCACTTCACAAAGTACATACATGCTACAGAAGTATAAGGTGCTACTGTGACTACTGCTACAACAACATTTCTGGGGGTTTTGTTTTATCATAAACATGGAATAGTACAATTGAACGTACAGGCTTTCTCCACATTTGACAAGAAATGTATTGAATTTTTTAATCTTCAAACACTTAGCCTTGGAATTATTCACCTAAAATTATTCTAGTATGTGTGGTACATGTTGTAGTGCACACCTGTGATCTTAGCTACTTGGCAGGCTGAGACAGGAGGATGGAGAGTTTAAGGCCCGCCTGGGTAACTTAGCAAGATCAACTCTCAAAGTAATATTGAAAAGGTTGTGAAAACTTCTCAGTAGTTAGAGCACTTGTGAGACTCTGGATTAATCACCAATACCAAAAACAAAAACCCACACTGAGCTACACATCCGCAAACAAATAAAATAAAAATTATAGTAAGTGCAAACACACATGCAGACCTTTGCATTTTGAGGTATGCTTTTTGCTATTCTCTATAACTACTGTTACATTCAATACTAACTTGTATGAATTCTTTAATGAAAGAGAAAATTTATTTAAAGTACAAAAACAAAAGTCAACATAGAGTTGTTTACAATTTATTTGGTTGGAGTTTTCCTCAAACTCTAAGATAAATAGTAATGAGCTAAGATAGTTGCTAGAAACACAATTCCTAAAGACTCTTATTGAATTGGTATCAATTAGGTACAACTTGGAAAGGCTCACAATCTATATTTAACATTTCCACATATAATCATGGTAGAATTAAATGAAAATGACAAGTTTGAACTAATCATTACCGTAGAAATTCAAAAATATTTTACACTGCATATAAGATACACTTAGGCATTAATGTATTTCAAAACATCATTTGTGTTTTAAAATCAGTTTTAATATTAAAATCTTAATGCTCTGCTGAAACAAAAAAGTAAAAAGGATGTGTAGTTCTATAATAAAATTAAATGGTGCATATTATCTGAAAGAATTTCCATATAGCCAAATTTTCTCTGCAATACTTCCACACTTAAAAAAAGTAAGATGGTGAATAGCAACATCATTCAAAATAAGTTTGTGCTCTCCAATTTATCCTTCAAAAAGTATCCCAATGATTTTACTTCACCTTAGAGATCTTCCAGGGCCACAGAAGAAATGGAAATATGCTGCAGGAACCAAATGAAATTGCAAGCAATCATCTGTTTTGACCTACAAAAATGGCAATTTCATATAATTCCACCAAATACAAGCAGAAGCAAATGTCTAACCATATTTTGAGTCTGAACTAGAATCACTGAAACTTACAGGCTACATCAACATTGGAAATAGGATACACCCTGAGAATAAAGACTAATCAGGGCAAAATAGTTCTTTAGTTTGGGGGAAGAAAAACTCTAGTGAGTGCTCAAAATATATTTTTCATCATAGTTGAAACAGTAGAATTAAGAACGTACCTTAGAAGTGAAATAAAAAAGCTCAGGACTCTCTTGTCTTGAGGTTCTTCCATACCCTGCTCCTTTACTCAGAATACTCTTTAGCTTTCTGTGTCACTGGCTTCAGGTCTGAAGTCACACGTCATCCCTTCAGGAACATTTTTAGCCATATAATTTAAAACACATCCTTCCTATTGCATGTTCTCTCACTGCTCTGATTTGTTGTCCCTTACCGCGAAGATTTCAGTTTGGATTATATGCTTGGATCTTTGCTCACTCTCAGTTGTCAATTTTTCCATAAGTTGTTCAAGATTCATTTAGGATAAGAACTATGTCTACAGGTGAACAGTAAAACTTGGTCACATAAATTATGTAGTTACAGCTATTTTTTCTATTAATATACAACTCTAGAAATCCCTGTTTTCTTCTTTCCAGTTCAAGAGATAGCCTAAGGAACTGGAGTTTAGCAGTTAAAAGATATTGGAAAAGTAATAGATTTTTAAAAGGGACTCCAAGTAATCAACTGCAAGTAATAAAAAAGAAGTTCAAAGAAAAATCATACATTGTATAGTAAGTATTCTTGTCAGAAAGATATTTGGTCATGTTCTACAGATAAGATTCTTTACCACATAAATGTGGAGACCACTGTTAACTATGAGGTTTATAGCAGTTTAAAGAGTAAAAAGAAGCTATAAAGTTTGACTAAGTATAAATAAGACCTTACTGCTCAGGATGAGAAAAACAGTAAAATGTAGTACTCTCATCGTCATCAATTGGATAAAGGCACTAATCAACACCTATGAGATATCTGTCTAAGGACATTATCTAATATTCCTACATACACAATGCTAAAGGTATGGCATGCACGAGATTGCTGCTTTTACACCTGCCTTTCTGAAAATTAAACAAATCAGGCACATCACACAGATAAACATTAAAGCAATTAGAAAAAGCTGAAAGACTGAAACAAAAAAAGGAGAAGGAAGAGAGTGGGGAGAAAGAGAAGCAGAGAAGAAGAGAGGAAGAAACAAGAAAGGATGACTATGTAGAAATAAGTTAATGCTGTAAAAATACATGTATAAGTATATATCTTTTAAAATTTTTGAGACCTATTGAATTAAAAAACAAATATTTAATAAATTCAACAAAAAATAATAATTTCAATAAATCTGATGTCTTTATATATACACATTGATTTAAAAATGTTCTAATAATACTCACTAGTCAATTTTAATCATTTTATATTTAAGTTTTCACTGAAATCCTTTCTTCGGCATTTTTTGTAGTCACGTCTACAAATGTCTATGAAAATACCTTTAATGGAATTCTTAGCAAGTCATTATATTCTCTGAAAGATAATGAAAAGTTGATCTGAGCTAGATTAAAATCAATACTATATGCATAATTTTAAGTCCCAACTTTAAAATGATAATAGAGTCCTGAACATTATTGCTTTTTTCTTTATGAATCTCAGATTTATTAACACAATTATACCAACTGAATATATACTCAGTTTTATTAATAGTGTATCCATTTAGTCCAATAATAAAGGTGTGGTATAGAACATTAAGATGAACGTTTTAGGTGGTAGGAAGTCTAGAATTCAGTTTGCTCCCAAATACACATCTGCCTGTGCAGGTAAATTGGTAAGGGCACCACAATCAGCATGTGGCTTTTGCCTCATTCTTTGTGAACCTTAGAATACCAACATCCTGAATTTCTGATAGGCTCTTAAAATTGCACTTCTTTAATTTTAAGCCATGAATAATTCAATGTCATGAGATAATGCAACCCCAATTTCTTATCTTCTTTAGAAACAACTTATCTGTCAGTCTCAATAATACAAATCACAAGACACAACATAGCCTGTTGTTCAATCTCAAATTGAACTATTCCAATATCTGAGGAATTTTAATGGTTCTAATTTCTAACTGTCAGAGACCAGCATTATATATTCCAGATAAGGAAGTTTTGTTTTCAGTCCTATTTCAAGTTTACATTCATAAGTTGAGCCTGCTAATTGCACAATTGTGATATTTGACGATGGGATACAGTATGTCAGTATGCAAAATTAAAGTCATCAAAACAACATTGGTGCCCTCTCCATCCAAGCTCACTCCTGCCTTCTGGGCTGCTCTGGCCTGAAATGCTCTTCACTAGACAGCCAGGACTCCCTCTTCACCTCTCCATGTCTTCACCCGAACAGTAGGGCCTTGGAGGATCACAATAATTAAAATTGCAAACAACACTTATTCCCCATCCTCATACTCATTCCCTGCATTATTTTTCTCAGCACTATTTCTCATTATCTAATATTTTATACATTTTGTGTAGCCTTTTTATCTGTCTCCTCCATACAACCTTCCTGTAGACATTGAGTTTTGTCTGTTTTGTTCACTGCTGTTTTTTTATTGACTATGTGAATGAATTCATGGACAAAATGAATGAATGAATGAATGACCAAAAACACCTAGCATATAAAATCAGACTTTTTGATAATAAAATATAAATGTCTAAAAGAAGTGCAAATCACTTCTGTTAGGGAACCAAAAGGAATAATACCAATATAGCTTGGTAGGAGGACTAACACAAGTTTTCATTAAAAAAAAAGTTATACATGACAACAGGGAAATTTCAATGCAAGGAAAAGCTAAAAAGTAATCTGCATTTGTTATTTGAATTTAATCAGACCTGTTAGAGACTTTTAAATATTAAAAAGTATAAATATAACATCACAATAGCCCACTGAACCAAAATGTATTAAATTTGGAATGGATGAATTAAATTATTGTCTCATAAAATTTACTGGACACTTAGTATTTTGCTACGAAGTCTGGCTGCCACACAGTTGGCAATGCCAAAAATCTCCTACTGTACATACACACCCAGGTAGCAGGAATTTTCATTATTTCCACAGAATAATTTTAAATTTTGATACAAAATTATTACTCTATTTAACCATAAACTTAAAACTTTAAGTTTCACGTTTGTCAATTAGATATCATTTGCACAAATGTTGATGCACGTTTTTCATAAAGTACTTTTGCCCTTTTGTATTTTTTTTTTTTTTTTGCGGCACCAGGGATTGAACTCACAACCTTGCGCTCGCCAGGCAGGCGCTTAGGCCACTGAGCTAGATCCCTGGCCCTGGTGTTTTTGAGACAGGGTCTCACTATGCCGTTCAGGCTGGCCTTGAGCTCACTTTGTAGCCCAGGCTGGTCTCGAACTCACAATGATCCGCCTGTCTCAGCCTCCCAAATGCTAGGATTACAGGTGTGAGCCACCACGCCCTGCATCATTTTTGTATAATAGGGGATATGCTTTAAAAATATGAACCAGTGTTTATTACAAAATAAGAGAATTAAAACCCAACCAACAGAGAGAAAAAATAATATTCCTGATACATGTACCAAATGAAAGACTCATATTTAGAATATATAATAACTCCTATAAATAAATAAGAAAAATAATCATAACCCAGTAGAAAAATGGCCAAAAACCTTCACAGGAAGTTTGAAAAAAGGATACCCAAATGTCTAATAAATTTATAGAAAAGTGTTCAACTTCATTAGTCATCAGTAAAAGGAACATTAAAACCATAATATAATAGAACTACACACACCAGAATGGCTAAAATGAAAAACATTTTATACGGCTTTATAAGTATATAAAGCAATCAAAACCCTCGTACTGCTGGTGTGAGTGTAAATTTGTTTTTGTATAACAACTTTGTAAAACTGATTCACATTGTCCACTACACTTGAAATCTGCATGCCCCTGACAGCAATTTCACTCCTAGATAGATCGATCCATGAGACAGATTTATGTATGTGGTTATAAAAATATATTATTAGAATTTTCATACTAACACGACTTCACAGCAATACTATTTGTAATATCCATGACACTGGAAACTGCCCAAAAGTCAACAACAGAGTCTTTAAAAATTGTTACATGTTCACACAATGAAGTATTTCACAGCAGTAAGATTTAAATGAACTACAATGGAATGCAATGACAGTGTTGATTCTCGCAAACATAATTTTTAACGAAAAAATATGGACACAGAAGAGACCATATCGTATTATTACATTTATATAAATATGCACAAAACTAACTAACTTAGGCTGTTAGAAGTCACAATAATATTTAACTTGGGGTGATGAGAGGTATAGGTGATAAAGGGGTCGTAAGAGACGACTGCTTAGATGTAGATAAGTTTACGTGTTGCTAATTACTTGTGAGTATTTAGTTTGTAAAAATTCAAAGAGCTGTGCCCCTACAATATAGGCAGTAACCTGTAGTAAATTTTATTTCATTAAAGTTTCCATAGTTCCATGGTCAGAGCAAATATGGCATAACCCAGCCATGCTGAATGTGCATGCTTGGTAACACTTCGTTGTTAGCTTTAAAGCCGTATGAATAGGTTTTTAGGTCTACCTACATGGCAAGGGAGTGTTTGTTGAGGCTGCACACAGAAAAGGGAACAGTGATACCACAGCCTATTTCATAGTCGTGCAACCCATGCGGTTCCTCAGGACTCTGTGGTTAGAAGGGTCTTGTGCTTGATTTGATGTTCCGATAGGGCCATCTTGAAAAGCTGAACATTTTTTGACCAAGTCCTACATTTTCATTTTCCACTGGATCCTGCAAATTATGTGACAGTCCTGGGTAACTCATTTACCTTTTCTAAGTATCTGAGAAGGTCTCTATATTTAGACATTAAGAAGAAATGTGCTTACTTTGTAATGGGAGATAGTTTGGTTAGAAAAAAGAAATATCCAGCACTTCATGAAAATAGTGCCTTACACATAAAGGTACTCAAATAGATACACAAAAATGAATTAACAGAATAACATATTAATTAGGCAAACAATAAAATCATTATTAGAGAATGATTATTAGGTAATTACTGTAGAACAATAGGCAATAAGGTCAAACAATATTGTACATTAATTCTAGTAGGCAATTCTATGACAAAATTCAAAAACCTCCAATTAATTGATTTTTAGCACATCAGAAAAAAAATTCAGCTTTTCTAGAAAACATTCCTTTAGGAATATTGAAAATGTGGGTTACGAGTATGAATCAGTTCTAAAGTATATGACTCATCCATTCATTCTTCTATTCATCCAATCATTCTCCCAAGCATGTACTCATTCATCTTATTTACACAACAAACAATACAAAAGTAAATCAGGCTTGGATTCCATAACAAAGGACATACACTATAGCTGTAAATAAATGTCATACAAGATAGAAAATATCTCCTGGTGTGTGTGTTTATTGTTCAGGCAAAAGTAATTACTTCAAGTTTAAAAAAATCAGAGATCCCTTTAAACAAACACTGTGTCTATATTGGGATTAGAATGTTAGAATTTGGATGTGTACAGTGAGCGATCTGGAAGATTTTTTTTTGTATCCTCTTTCTTTAATACCTAACTCATGTATCACCTGCTGTAAGACATTTTTTTATCCACTATCATAGGTAGACTGAACCTCAGATTCATATAACAAGTGCAACAATTTTAGGGACAAAAATATAAAGAACCTGCAACTACACATTAGGAATAAAAAAAAGCTTTTATAGATATTAGTAACATAATACCAACTAATATTTAATAAATGTTAGCTACTTAACTGAGACTTTCCTTCAAATTCTCTGACTTAGAAGTATAGTGTGGTGAATGATTTACAGCACCATGTAGAACTTCAGGTATTCCTCACATTGCGTTCTGGTTCACTTCTCAAGAGCTGTGCAATCTGGACTAAGTTGTTTAACCTCTTATCTCTGTTTCTTCATGTAAGAAATCTTTGGTAGAGTCACAGGACAGAGTAAATGGCTTAACATATTTCACATGCTACATATTTTTATGGTGTTAATTCAGAAATTATAGTCAGACTTCTACACAGAGTTTAGACACAGAGACATTAGTAAAGATCCTGCCCTTAAAGCATGGCATTTTTATTCACTTTTCCTACTATCCACCATCACAGATGCATTTTTTGGCTTAAATCTTGCATCTCTTAAAATTACTTAACAGTTTGAACATGAGGTAAGAAGCTATGTTTATTTCCATGCTTCTTTGTCTTCTCCAGTTTCTATCCTATTTTCATCTTTGTCCCTTATAGACTACCTTGAACAAAATAGCTAGTGTGATAATGTCAAAACATGGTTTGCTTGTTTTCCATTGTTAATCAAACCATCCTGAAACTTAGTAATTTAAAGTTAACGGTTTAGTATTTTTCAGGAGTCTATGGATTGACTGTGCTGTTCATATGATAATCTCACAGAAGCTAAGTGAGTCTGGAAGAGCCAAGATAGCTCCACTCAAAAGTCCATCACTTTGTATGCTTGTTGGCTTTCATCTTCCAGTAGTCTAAACCAGGTAGGCCTTACATTTTGATAAAAGGACATGCAAAATAATGCAGTTATTTCTTGCAATCTATCACTATCTACCCCTTGTTAACAATCATTTATATTCCTCACACATACAAAAATTGTTTACCCCTCTCCTCCAACTCTCATCCATTAGAGCATTAGGCTCAGACTCTACTACCTCACAATCTGCACCTGATCCACAGTAAATGTTACTCCTTAAGAACTGCATTCCTTTCATCCAGAGTTATGCATGTTAAAAAGACAAATTAGACAGATAGGCAGGCAGACAGACAGACAGACACAGACAGAGACAGACCGGCAGACAGACAGACAGAAACAGAGACAGAAAGACAGAGACAAAGAGAGACAGAGAAAGGGAGCGAGAGAGAGTATTAGAATTTGGATCTGAAATGTTCCCCAGAGGCTGTACTGAAGGGCTGGTCCCCAGCTGGTGGTACATTTGGAAGGTGGTGGACACATTAGAAGGTGGTGTCGGGCCTGGGTGGGTGGGTCACTGTTGGAGTGCCTTTGAAGGTATGTTTTGTCCTCCTCTCTCTCCCCCAACCCCTACCCCAGCTGCCATGATTATTTGCCTCACTGGAGACCCAAAAAATAGATCCAGTCAGCAATAAACTGAAACATATGAAACCATCAGCCAAAATAAAGCTTTCTTCCTTTTTTTCCTCAAGTATTTTGACAGAGACAAAAAACTGTTAACACAGACAGGAGAACTTCACTAAATACTCCTTTGTCAAAGGAAATTACAGATAACATAACAGTCTTCATTTACCACAATGGTAAAAAACACCTGAACACTTGCTTCAAATAGATCCAAGATAGATTCTAGAATGTCTTAGTTTTCTTTCACGTGACTTAGCTTGTAAAAGTCTGGACTGGCTTTTCAGCACATGGTAACAGGAAGGAAGCTTCCAGAGTGAGTGCTCACATCTTAAAGCTTAACCTCGGAAATCAAGTTTTATTGGTCAAACAAGTCATGTGACCAACCTAGTTTCAAAGAGTGAGAAAATAACCTTATGTTGATCTTCGATCGAAATTCACCCTGATTTGTCTCTACAGAGCAAAGATACAGCTAATGGTGATTTTAGACTTGGCCAGTAGGGGAGAAGGGAAGACTCTGTGAAGGAGTAAATTTGTTTCCTGCTGCTTGCCCTTCATGCCAGCATCACCCTGTATCACTGCTTCACCTCCTGCAGCCATTCTTTCCTTAGAACCTAATTCAGGTAGCAATTTCCCCCACAGTACCAGTTTTGTTCGGACTCTTCAAAGACACCAGCAAAATCTGGCCAGGATTCCCTCCTCAGAATCTAATCTACTCAACTCCATTGTACACAGAGTTTAACTTTCTAAATTGAAATATTTCTATCTCCTTCCCCAGCGCTAGGAGACATAGCTGCTTCTTACCTCCATAATAACTTAAAAGTTCTTCTACATTCATTGAGTGTCTTAGTTAACATTTTAAAAACCGGTTATAAACTTTTGTTATATAATATCGTCTCAAGTAACCAATGTGGTTTCTGGCTCTAGACTGGATTTTGAATGATAGAAGAGTCTGCCTCCTGCTGGGAAGAGATATAAAATACCATGGGCATGTTGTTCAATTTACAAGTGGTGACAAAACTCATGACATTCCTTTGCTCGGGCTCTCCAGTGACTTTTCATGTCATTCAGAATAAAACCTCAAGTCCTCTCAAAAGCTACAATGACATCCATCTTGTTTTTTTAATAAGTTGTACCCCTGCTTCAGAGATTTTATACTTGGTTTTCCCTCCAGCTGGAAATTATTTCTCTAGATGCCTTACAGCTCACTAACTTATCTCCTCAGGTCATTGTTCAAATATCGTTTTCTCATTAATGCCTCCTTGAATAGTTTATTTAAAATGAAACCAATCCCCCACAACCAAAATCTGATACTTTGTATCTGTTTTCACCATAGCATGAAGAATCATATAAAATATTTTCCAGGCTTTTTTTTTTTTTCTATCTCTAATTCCCTAAACTACAAAATTTAAATTCTATGATGGCATTATGTTTAGTTATTTATTCTGAGCTTTTTTTACCCAGAATCTGGAAAAGTGTTTGTCATAAAAGAGACCCTCAGTAAATTCATAAATAAGGCTTTATTAGGTTTGCTGAAATAAAATCATTTACATTAAATTTTAAAGATTGTAATACAAATGAGTTTATAAGATCCTTTTCTTCAAACATATCAGAATGGTGAAATGGAGAAAACATTAAAACATTACAAATCTAAAATGAGGGAGAAAGCAAGCTACATAAGGGAGCCACAAAAGAGCTTGGGAGTGCAAAAATGATATTTTACAAAATAGGGAGGTAGATGCATGGGAAATACCTGGGAGTAGAGGAAAGAACACTATGTTTGGAATAAACTATCCCATTTTTAAATTCACCTCTGTGATTTGCAATAAATAAATTATGAGAGCTTCATCTTTCTTGTCTTTAGGTCATACATTTCTAAATTATGGACAATAATTTCATCATGCTTCCCTCAGAGAGTTGATTTAATAATCAAACAAGATCGTGAATGCATCTGCACCGATGTAAACATGTAGGATGATGATAATGATGATGATGGTGTGACCTCCAATGGATGAGACAAGTAAACGCTAGAAAGGCAAGATATGCCAAAGGAGTCCCTAACATGCCTTCTTTGAAGAAAAGTTGAGATATAGTCAAGTTTATCGACAGGATCACTGATTGTCCATCCAGGATGCAATTAAAATGATTGGTTTTTAAATCTGTTATGCATTTAGTGTGTGCCATGTCTTTCCCATTGAGCTGGAATTCAATTGTAGTCATTTTCTCTATTTAAAAAAACATTTTTTTTGCATATCTGCAATTAGGGACTCAGGAAATACATATGCAAATATATGCAAAGAGCAAGCAATTTGTATTGAGAGCCAAAGCAGTTTATGCTTTTCAACAGAAATGTATCTTTGGAAAGAAAAGGTTCTGCCCAGGACTTCTGTGCTTGAACTATTTAGAAGAGTGTTCCTAGTTAAATAAGAACTTATAGTTACACATGATAATAATATTCCTTTAGTCCATATACAATATTGTTGGATGATTTCATTAAGTCATCATTTTTGGTTTATTTGACCTTATTCTCCTTAGTGAACAAATATTTCTGTAGTCACAGAAGATTAGCTGGAGAAATAAGGTCTAGGATGGGTGAGTAGTGGGAATAAGAGATGAAGTAGCTAATGTCTCTCACACCTGACATGCCATATGTCAAGCCACAATTCATATGTCTCTGTGGAATGAAATAAGAAAAGCTTTGCTAATGAAATGATGTATAGAGAAAGAGGAGCGAAATCTGTGAACTTTTCTGTTTAATGTTGAAGAAAGGATTTATTCCATAGTTGGACTTACAATAATTATATAATGCCCCTCAATTTCTGGAAATTGTGAATAATATATAATATTAAGTTGTCTTGATAAGCTGTACTATATTTGGAATATATTGTAATAAATAATTATTCTTACAAGGCTCAAATTAGTGACTTTTTATATACCATACCCAAAAAGCTCAATTATAATCACAATTAAAAAAGGAAAGAAATGCCTGAATTCTACAAAGCTCTTTAAAAGTCATATCCTAATTATTATTTTTCCATACCAAGTCTCTCATTGTCTTATATTTTTGTTCTGATTACTAGTTAGAAAAGGTTTACCTATGTATTCTAAAGAAGACTGCATCAATATGCTTTTGAAAAAATTTTAAATTACCAAAAGCTGGCTTCACATAGCACTTCATAATTTCTCTCATCAAATCCTAAAGACTATATTAAAACATCTGTTTTTAAAATATCTTGCTGACAGTAGAATGCTATACCCCCAGGGAGTCTCCTAATTTTGCATAAAATTTGCATACTCATAAATAAGTTAACATTGGGGGAACAAGGATATAAACTGCAAACGATTCAGGTATTTTACATATATTCTTTTTATAACTGACTTAAGAGAACTGTAGATTTTTTAAAATAATTTTTCTCTCCCACATTCACATTTAAGTGAGAATCAACCCTTTATAAAGATTTCTATATTTCAATTTGCCCTACTCTGCCCTCAGAAATTCAAAGATAGCTCAGATTGCTTCAATATTCACAAGAAAAATATATCGCTGCTGTGTGCAAATAATTTTTAAAGTGTGGTATACACAGTAGGTTCTAAAACCAGATTGTATTACAACACATGCAGACTCTGGGTTATGAAATACATGGAATAAGGCAGATCCTAATCTTACTTTCTTATCCTGGCACAAAACAACTTTGTATACATGAGTCCTTAGCGATCCACACAACCCAGTTAAGTACCAAGAAAGTACATTATGCTTTCTTCATTTAGCTAACTTGGCGCCTTCAACTGTTTCAATTTAAAAACACACACGTTTTCCAGTGTTCCTTTTATTCTATTAGCGTACGGAACAAGGGAGTACAATGAGAAAATTACTTTGTACAGACAACCGTCAAATCTGCTTGCTACAGTCAGCACTATTACATTATCAAGGTACTGTATTACTACCTTATTCCAGAAGACTATTATTTTAATATGGCTAGAGACTGATCCCCACTCATGCCCAGGGTCATACACGAAGCTGCCAGGAATCGTGTAAGTGAGACCTTGGTCAGCATGGTCTCAGGAAAGACAAGAAGATCGCTCCATCCAAATTATCTTATGTCAACCACAGGGTAGTACACAAGTCACAAAATTAGAGCTGCGTCTTTTAGCTTCAATTTCAGTTATATAAATAAAATATTTGTGGGAGGGGTTAACACATGAAACTTTTATCAGTAATTTATAACTTAATGAAGGAGTTTAAAACCTGGAACTTATGAGCCAAAGACAGGATTTAGGAAAATAATAAAATTTCTCTTATACTCTATGCAAGGTTTGTTTAAATGCACTGATGTGAACATGTAAAGATAGAGGCTCAAACACTGACATATTCCCAAGCAGGAACATGCATGCATGTGCGCGCACACACACACACACACACACACAAAGAATCAGTGCTTTAGTGTAAATGAAGTCTTTGAAAACAAGATTAGAGGGAATTAGAGAGAAAAAGTATAAATGTGTGTCAGCTAAACAGAGTATAACAAGACAAAGATTCCAGAATGACTGTAAACAATATGACAAATAAAAAAGACATTGAAGCCACAGATCTAACTTTATTGACTTCAAAAGTTTAGTTAAGCCAGAGACAACAATGGGGCATCTGATCATTCAAATAATAGTTTCTCATATCCTCTTTTCCTGTACACATTTTTTGTAAACACCTCTTTGGAAGGATTGGTATAGACTCAAACAGAGCAACATCTGAGCCAGTGGCAAGAACTGGGTCCCAAACGACTGAATTCCAGAGAGTATATATCATATCTATTAATTAGAATACTTTGCTTTGCTTGTAACAAAAAACCCAACAAAAGAATGGAGGCTTATAAAATTATTTAATGAGAATGCCATCAATAGCAGCAGGTAATCAGCTTTGGTAAACAAAAAGAAATTATGTGACTATCCTCTCTATTTGTCTACTCTGTCTACTTAGGACGCCTAAATGGGCATAAGACGGCTGGCACAGCCTCTTTGTTCTATCCATTAAATTCAGCATAACCAGCAAAAGACCTGCAATTCAGTACAAATGAGTTTAAGTTACATCTCCATCTTGAAATCAGTATAGGAATAGAGGCAAAACATACTTATTAGCTTAGCTCATCATGGACCATCTTAGAGCATAGAATGGGATTGGCTGGAACCAACTAGGACAAAGATGTGTACATCATTTGGATAAAATATGAAAATCAGCCCCACTAAAATATTTAATTGGGAACATTCAGCTCCAGGCCCTGTAGCCTCCTAGTTGTTCAATGATTATTTTCCAGATGAAGATCTCGTCTCCTGGTTTCTGCTGAAGTGGACTTGAGCTGCTTCTCATTGGGCATCTCTTTCCTCCTGTGCATTTTTAAAACAGCTCTCCCTGAAGGGCTGTCTCTGCAGGACCGCCTGCGTGATGCTCTCCTCTAGATCTCTTCCTGGTCTCAGTGTCAGGAAAGAGAGGCACAGTTATTCCTCTCAGCTCTCAGAGGTTCAGGAGCTTCCCTCACATTGGACCAGATAAACAGAGTGGGATGAAACTAACGCTACTGCACTGAGAACAGTGCTCAGGAAACCCTGCTGATTTTCTAGCCATTCAAGCCTCTATTATTCTTACGTAGGCACAGTGAGGATTCCTGTCATCCGCCATGGCACAGACCTTTCTACTTTCGCATCTGTCTGGTGTGCAACACGGCCCTCCGACCCAGCTTCTGCTACTCCAGGAGTTGACTATGTCCCCGGCTTTAGGAAGATAGAATTTGGGCCAGGTGTCACTGAACAACAGGTGAACCCACAGCAGTCAAAGCCCCACAGAGTCATGTGTCTGTATGGCTCTGGTAGCGTGACCTTGAGTCTGCTTTCTTGGTCTCTGGAGGACTCTGAAATGCCCTTGCAATGTTACTTTCTATACAATATAAACATACAAATGAGAGAACAAATTTATGAGATATTATCCTTAAAACTCTCCAAGTGGCCTTTTTAGAAACAAATATCCAACAGTACAGATTAAAATTAGAAATTTCACCTCTATTCATCTATTTCAAAGTCATCTTTCCTCACGAAAATATCACATCACTAAAGTGGTAACTACCCTGAATCAGACACAATAGGAGTAGATTTTTTATATTTTTTTATTTTAAAGAGAAAAAAACAGAAAAATCAAGAAGCAAACAAACAATTAAAAAACAACAACAAAAGCAAAATGACAACAACAAAAAGAATGGCAATATAGGATATCAAAACAAGATGATAGGAATTTAATAATGGTTGTTATATTGCTATTGTTATCCTCAAAGTAATTGCTCAGACTATCAGATACAGGCATGCAAGACTGATAAACAATAAAATTTTCCTTTGAGCAGTTTCTTTTTCTTTTACTATATGTATTGTAACTTATCTTATTTACTCTTGCAGTTTTTTACACCAGTGAGACAATATGGTGTTTACACATGCAAGTTTGATTTATTTCAGTTATGAGCACGGGAAGTACTTCAAAGAATTAACAACTGGGATCTCATCTTATTAAAAAAAGCTTTTGCACATTGAAAGAAATCACCAACAGAGTGAAAAGAAAACTCAGAGATTGGGAAAAGACTTTTCCAACTGTCCCTCAGACAAAAGACTTATCTAGAATGTATAATGAATTGAAAAAATCAGGCCCCCCCAAATTTAAAGACCCAATCCAAAAATGGGCATCTGAGATGAATACGCAATTCTCAGATGAAGAAATACAAATGGCAAATAAATATACAAAAAATGTTCAACATCAGTGGTCATTTAAGAAATGCAAATTAAAACTACACTATCATACCATCTCACTCCAGAAAGAATAGCTAACATCAAGAAATTAACCAATAACAAATGCTGGCGGGGCCGTGGGGAAAAAGGAACCCTTCTCCATTGTTGGTGGGAGTAGACTTGTACAACCATTGTGGAAATCAGTTTGGAGATTCCTCAAAAAAACAGGATTAGAGGTTCCATTTGACCCAGCTATTCCCCTTATAGGTATTTTCCCAGAAGAATTGAAAACATCACACCACAGTGATATATGTGCACTTATGTTTATAGCAGTACAATTTGTAGTAGCTAAACTTTGGAAGCAACCCAAATGTGCATTAACTGAGGAATGGATAAAAAAGAGGTGGTATTTTTATATAATGGAATACTACTCAGCCATAAATGATGATAAACTCGAGGCTTTCATAGGTAAATGGATGCAATCAGGAGCAGATTTTTAAAAATACCTGTCGAGAACTGTGAAAGGTCTGAGACTTAACTTAAAATCTAACATTTTAGACTGCTAAAGTGTCACAGATTCTGACAGAAGACAGAAGACTCCTAGGCCAAAAACAAATGATAGTTTATTGCTCCAAGCAGTAGCACTGGCCATATGTGCTAAGTCCCACTTCCTACAGAAATGTGATGCAAAAAGAGCTAGATAATACCTACACATGCAGTGGATTACACTATAGAAAGGAACTCTGAGCTTGGATAGCCCAGATCATCTATATGAGATGAATAACATACATGCCCATTGCTCTTGGCAAACATGCTGTCTACCTTCCAGGGCTGTTCCCTATTTTTAAAAATCCTTTAAAAACAGTATGGAGCAAAAGCAAACAACTTCCCTACTCACAAGATCTGCAAACACATGTAAGAACCAAGAAAAATTTTCTCTCAACAATATCTAAACTATTCTTCTAAGGGCTAATCCAAAATTTATTTATAACTGTCACAGCCACTATTCAAGCCCTGGGATGTTTGAACAGGATGGAAAATAAGATAGGATAGCTAGAATTATTGAAAAATTCTCTTGCCATTTCTCCAAGGGGAAAATGCCATCATAAAATGCTAAAGGAAGTAAGGTATCAGAGTAGTTATTAGCTTCTGAAACAGCTATTATGAATATGAAATATTAGTGCCCTGAATTTGTTAAATATTTTTGTATTTACTGGTTTATTCTGCCTATCTGACAATTCTGCATGACAGGCAAATGTGTACCTATTATACCATTTTATAGCTAGGCAAAACCGAGGCACAGAGAAGTTGAGTAACTTATTCGAGGTCACAGAGGTTATATTTGAATCATTCAATTAAATAATACTATCAGTAATAATATAGCAATATAATTTGGTCCATAATCATAAGTATATATATAAAGATATGTTATCTATATGTATATGTAGATAATACTCTGTATATACAGATATAATAGAGTGTTAAACGTATTTTTGTGGGACTAGGGGGATTGTATTCTAATAAAACTGCTTGAAGCAGCATAAAATTTTCTAAAAATAGAATCTTGAGTTACTACTCTGTACTGTATTTCCTGATTGATAAGAATATCAACCACATTGTTTAAAATCTGCAACAATCTTTTTACAAGGTTGACACTATCATTTATTTTTTAGAAGCTGCTTCAAGCTCCTCCTATTAGAGACACTTCCTTAGTGTAGTAATATACAGTAATCTGCCAAAATGAAATCACTCGGCAAATGAGGAGACTAATTCTGTTTTTATCATCTAACTATAGGCTATCAATCATCTGATGAAACAAAGATCTATCAGAATGGGTATATTTAAATCGTTTGGCAACTCTCTGCTGAAGAGAGCAAATAGAATCTCTTCAGGGGTTGAGAGGAGCTTGTGTTTCATATGCATCTAAGACACAAGACTCACAAACTGGCGTAGTGTTGCGTTTCTTCTTTAAATCTGTGACATGGTAGCAGATTGTCAAAAAAGGTTAAAGATGATGTCAACCATGACTTCTTTCAGCTCTCAAGAGTGTGGCAAAATGTATTATTTGGCGTAATCATGACACAGATCTGCATGTGTATGTCTTCAATAATTCATGCTGCAGCTTGTCTCACTGTGGGGACAGATGTCAGTGAAACCAGTGACAGCCGATCACGCTGATCCCACACATCATCACGTGTGGCTGATCCCACAGTGACACTGAGCCTTGACTATCTGCCCACTAAGTTTGATTAAAGCTAAGAAAATAGGGAACAGCAAGTTTGCGTGCAGTTACTCATTTTATAACTATGTGAAATATATACAACTGCATATAGGTATGTATAAAAACACCCTAGACTCCATGTAATTTCTAAAGAATTTGAATTTTTTTGTAATTTGGACTGGTTATGTATGGGAATATTCCTTGCTTTTAAATGCCATATTTATTATGTCATTGAAAATATATGTAAAATTGTTCCTGACAAAATCAGATATTTATTGATACATATAGAAATGCATATGTCTCCTACAGAGAATTTATATAATTACCAATCTTGATTAATCTTTCTTACTAATTTGTGGTAGTGATATGTAACAAATATTGCATGCTACATATTTGGAAGATTAAACAAGTAATTTTTATCTCAACAACTTATCTTTATTTCTCATCATGAATAGTATTTTCTTTTAACAATAGGTATTAATCAAAAATGATCTTATTCCAGACACTGTAAGAGCAGTGCAAAAAGTGTACTTGTCAGTAAATGCCTGTATACATCTGTTAGAATATAAACTATGGAACACGAGTTAGAATGCAAAAACATCCTTTCTATGAAAGGTTAGTTTTAAACTTGTGCAATAACCCATAACAAGTGTAGAGGCAATGAGCTAGAATAAGGATGTAGTTGAAGCCATGATAATCTATTGCTTCTACCTCAAAGCTCAAAGTACTCACCTTCTATTTGTGCATTAGAAAAAATGTCAAGCTCCATTTATAAAGTATAGTACCTTTGATTAATAACTAGAAAACACTGTGTGCATGTTTTATGCATGTGTGTGTATATATATGTATATACATATGTCTTTATTCAACAGAAAAAAATACTGACATTTACGAGTATTTTTAAATCCTCATGATATATGATAGCTTATCATATATGTTCTTTTGCCATTTTTACTTGTGTTTGGGTATAAGGCATTTGGATTACCTTTTGAATTACTTCAATTTTCTTTGTGATTTTATTGTTTTTCAGGGGAAGTTACAGGCATTTTCCTTTTTTTAAATCAGGAATCGAACTCAGGACCTTGTACTTGCCAGGCAGGTGCTTATGCCAGAGCTATATCCCTGGCCCCTACAGGCATTTTCCTAATAATTCCTCAATCTGTTCTTCCTCCTTTAAAATCAGTAGTTAGAAAAAGGTGTTGGTTTTTCATTATTCCAGGAACAGACTGCTTTTGAGATACACTTTGACTGAGTCAGGGAATCTCAGTACCACCATGCAAACTGTTGCCCAACATGGGGTACCATTTTTCTTTGAAGGTATTACATTTACATAAACATTTCTAATCACAGCTCCATAAAGAGACATGGTATTATAATTCATGACTTTTAGGTAATATGTCATATGAATCTTAACATATGGCATTGCACTCTACAATGGCAATCTTGGCTTCCAAAGGGACCTGGAAAACATCCAGTGAGATGAGAATAAGCCAAACTTGATAGAAAACCATATCGATGCTAATCCAGGTTTACACCTTTCATTCAGACTCGTAACTCTCTAGCAGATGGTTTAGTGTTGAAGCACTAATGTTAGCAAAATGTCAAAACTATTTTGCTAGACTCCCCAATTGTTCATACAGAATATTTTTCAAGAACTGGTTATCAAAATAGTATTAATGAATCATAGCATTCAGGTCTCTGATCACAAGGGCAGGGTTTTAGTTTCAATTTCTAAAGACAATCTGGCTTTGCTCTTTTGGACCATAGCCAATCAGCTTTTACAAAAAAAAAAATCAAATTTTAGAAATTTCTCCCCTGATTCTTTAGCCAGCAGGGACCTACCCAGAGAAGACAAAGGAATATGGGACCATTTGACACGTTGCATTGTTAGTGGCTGCTATATCAATTTAATCACCCAAACAAATGTCCTCAGATAGAGATTCTAAATCAAAGTATGTTATCCTGACATTCACAGACACAGAGAAAAAGTTAAATGGGCTTCAGAGAGTCCACAATTATCAGAATGTAGAGGCAAAGGTGCACACACATATGCACTGAATACGCAAGGTGAATGAATGAATGAATGAATGAATGAATGAATGAGGCCATCATGTTAGGGTGGAGTAATAGTTGCAGTGTGCTACAGAAAGTCTGAAATGCATTTATAAAAGAAGACTGAATATACCTGCATCTAAACAAAAATATATTTAAGCCTTAATTGATCTAATTCTTGTTAGGATCTACTATCTTTTCAATATAATTTTGTCTTTTGCTATTCAAGACCATCTTTTGAAGTAAGAAAGTAAGAGCCCTGTTTTGTAGACATCCAATCTCAAATGTCTCAGAGGTTTGTCTATGGTTTCCCAATGGCTACTTCAGAATTAGCCTTCCTAACCCCAAATTCCATTCCTTTTCTTTTATATTACATTTACTCCTTTAATGAATTCCACCTAAGTGCAACCAGACTACATTCCTAACAACAAAAGACAATTAGCCAGGTCCATGACAGCATGAGACATTCAAATTGTATAAATATGTACAATTATTAATAAAAGATGTTAAAATGTTTAAGGAGTGGAGAATGTTAACTACTATCCTATCTGATTCTTATACATTATGGGATTATGAAACTGTACCCCATAAATTTGTACAATAAAATTTTTAAAGCAAATTTAAAAAGACCTACAAGTAGGTGGACATTTTGAGATGGCATCCCTTCTTTCAAAATTTATGCAAGTCTAGAGGATATAAATATTCTTACCCTCATGTTTTCCTTTGCAAATTTCTTATAATGCCAACTATGATATGACAGTCAATCAAAGTTATCTGAAAGTAATGAGACTTTCTATCACCTCTCTACAAGTCCTGCCCATGAGCCCAACACAAAGAATGAAGACATGCTACCTTATGAGCCTGGTCACATCAAGACAGCACTGAAGTCATTAATAGGAAGATTCAAGGGTAGCACTTAAGAGGTTAGGCCAGATCAGAACTGAATGATGATCAATAAACTCTGATCTGATATATTTGAGAGAGTTGAAAAGCACAGTCATATTCATATTAGGTCAAGTCATTAGAAACTTCCCATACAGTAACCCATATATGGGTCTCATTTGTGTGACATGACTTAGAGAGTTGTCATGTTGGATGGCAGCATTGTTCTAGCTGTGTTCCTCTTATGTAGTGACTATTGAACTAACAGTCCTCATTTCCAGGTCCTAATTTACTTTTCTCTTTGTCTTTGGTGATTAACCATGGTTTTATTTTCATATTTGTCCATTATCAATTGCATTGCTGAAGACTGTCCATATTTCTTTAATGTTGTGACAAGAATTCTTTGCTGAAGCTAAAAAAAAAACAAACAAGAACAAAACAAGCTAAGAGAATAACACTGTATTCCTTTTTTTCTTTTAAAATATGTTACAAAACAGCTTTCAGTTTAAAAAATTTTGACAGTGTATATTCAATTTTTCAACTAACAGATGCACGTACATAAAATTATACAATTGAAATTCAGTGTCAGAGGCTTTAGCCATTTAATTTGGGCAAACTCGAGGCTTTGGTTCATAATACTGCTCTTGAAATATCCCTATTTACTAATGAGAGAAGGACAAGTCTATGAAATGATAATACAGAAGTATTCGTTGCATTTTAAAGTGGTAGTTTTTGTGAATATATTAAGAAAGCTACCACAATGTATTTTAAATAAGGTATTTTCTTTGTTTTTTTATAAAGAAATCAAATCATAAGAAGACTGAATGCACTGTATATGAACTACTTAGTGTTAGAAGAAATCAAATCATGTCTTAGGACTTCATTTTTAATTAATAATGTGTTCATTAATTAAGAAATATGAAGACTATTAGCAACTACCCAGTGTAAGAATATGCGAGCATTTATGGGGAGCATTTACAAGGTTTGCTTCATATTCTTATCAAGGTTTTGACAAATACAAAGACTAAGGGGACTAAGTAACCTTAAAAAAACAATAGATAATATGATTTTAGCAAAGATAATCCAGTAGGGAAAATGGTTTTAAATTGTGAAGTCTAGCTTGAAAGTAGTCTGCAGCAATCCTATTTGAAGTACCATTCTGGGAATGTAAAACAACTATATCAGAAAGCACACTGTTTGATTCAGCGACAGTTTTTCTTTTAATTATAAGAAATTCTCAATAAAGGAAGCAATATGTTAATTTATATTCAGGGGTAAGCTTCCTAGTGATGATGGACTAGTAACAAACTGTTAGGTATTGTCACCAGCTGACTAACCACATTTGTGTAGCATTTGTCTTTTTAAAAGATGATTTAATGCATCACCACTGTTAAATATTTGTTTCTAATCAAGATTTAAAAATTGCTTATGACTAATATTGAGGCTTTAAAGCACAGAATTCATTTTTTCTAACCAATCCTATTTTCACATACATAACTAACTATAGTAGTTTTAGAAAAACATACTGTTGTTAGGGAAATGTTATTTGTAATAGAAAAATAAAATTTAGGAAATAAGCACAAAATTTGTCATCTATTAGTTGTACTATCTTCAGTGACCTTCCTGTAGCTGATAGAGGACAGTTGCAAATATTATTAAGAATATTACTATGGATTGAGCTCTTTCCTACCTAGGATTACAATCAAGGAGAGCTGGTCAATTTCCACCCAGGGATATGGGGTGTGAACTTTGGAGCATCCACCTTTTTATCACCTCAGATTTTCTTGTTTATCTGACAGCACTAAAGTGAATGTCATTGAAAAATACATATGTCTACAGGTAGAACCAAATATAGGTCTAAAATACATGTCTTTCAAGACAGAGATATGTTACAACAGGTGTAGGTGGGAAATGCAGTCTTCCTACAGGGAAACATAAGCAATCTGCTGGGTTAGAATTTAGTTAAGATAATTGAATATGTACCTCTGAAACCAAAGATTTCTCATACTCTCTCATCTTTTGATTTTTACTAGTACATGTGTGCAGAACATAGTGGTTACATTCATCATGGGGAGTTGGTACACAGAAATATCAGATATATCATTTGTATAATAACTAAGACCCTTCCAAAGATAGCAGTTTGGAAGAGTCAGTTTCCTTCCACATACAGCAGTAACTAAGCACCTAGATCAGATGCCCAGCATTTTACCTTCATTCTCTGAACTCCAGACTTGACTGGGTGTCTGGAAGTAAGTTACTTTGTCTTTTTCAGCTCTGTTTACCAATCTGTAAAACAGAGATGATCACAGGATTTTCCTCCAGAGTAAAAATTATATCCAATACCTGAATAAAGAGCTCAACACAACACTCAACAGAAGTTGTTTTTACTATTAAGAGATGGCAATTCCACATAACCCAGGAGGCTTGATTCTACAAATATGTCAGGTTGACTAGGATTTCAGGATCCTAAGTAACACCAGGCTTATTAATTTTAGGGATGTATGAACGTTAAGGAAATTTGTTTTTGTTTCAAATAAAACAGAGCCTCTTAGGAATACTGTTATCACATGTAAAATTTCAATGTGTATCTTTGTTTATTTATTCATTTATTTATTTATTTGCTGCATATTAATTATTTAGACTAGTGGATTTCATTTTGGCAATCTGTACAGGTAACATACTTTGATCACTTCTTTCACTCCGTACTCTCCTATAAAGTAGAATTTTTTTTTCTTTTTTTTTTTGTACCAGGGATCGAACTCACAACCTTGCGCTTGCCAGATAGGTGCTTAAGCTGCTGAGCTAAATCCCTGGCCCCCTATAATGTAAAATTTTTAAAATAAAATTTACATTATTCTGATAGAGTAATGGTATTGTTTATTATTCATTGAATAATTGGTTATACTAGATACACACATAATATTTTTAAAGAAAAAATGTATTTTACCATTGGCTTTGGAGCTTTTGTTCAAGACAGGGCTCTATCAGAAACAATGGCTTTGGAATAAGACATTTTATTCCAAGCAAGGTGGCTCTGAATATTCAGTAGGGCTCCAGGCTAGTGATTTTGTGGTTAAGTTTCTTGTCTTCCACAAAGCCCTTGACAAAGGTCACAAACAATTTGCTCATTCCTCTTATTACAATAAAGATGGAAAGCCATGATGATAACTCTGCCCAGCAGCTAACTTCATCATCTGTAGCGGTTGCAACATATGCTTGTGAGATAATGAAAAATATACCATTAAATACAGTGGCAGATTGAATCTTGTTTCAGGGTAAATATAGTAAGTCATTTTTTTCCCTTCTCATTTCCTCAGAACCTGTTTAGCATTAGACTGCTAATATCATCACTGATACATGACAAAACCATTGCATAATATACTGCATTTCAGACCAGCCCCCACATAAAAGTGAGCAACGGAAAACTATGGACATTAATCCAGCATTCGAAATAATGAAGTGCTTTAAGCCAACCCTCTTCAAAAGCCTTCCACTTGTATAGTTTTGTAGGAACAAATGGTTTTATAAATCTGACATGCTTTTCTGGTCTCATTTAATATTATGAAAATGCCGTTTTTCTGAGCTACACTCGATAAGGAAAGTTTTTAAGGATCTATTCTGTAAATAAGAGGAAAAATATACAATCTTTATGATACAATCTTTTCTAATAAGCAAGTTTTTATTCTAAAAAAATAAAGTTTGTCAATATTGAGAGGGGGAGCTATTTATACTCTAACCTTCAAGAAATAGGAAAAGACAAAATGACTTTGAGCAACCCATGTTCCATCATGGTTAAATGTTTGCTTGGGGAAACTGTAGCTACTCAAAGACTATCAGATAGATAGATAGATATAGATAGATAGATAGATAGATAGATAGATAGATAGACAGATAGATAGATAGATCGATCCAATAATAATTTTCATTCCCAGGGGTTAAAAACACTTAACCATTAACTTGAAAGAAAAATCATGTAAGTTAATAATCATTGCATGTGTTTGTATTGAGGAATGTATCTCAAGAAAATCTTTCTTCACACATACATTTCCCAAACTATTAGATTAAAATATGATTTAAGAATAAAACCTTTTATTCAATTTATTAAAATGAAAACTGAATTAGTGGCTGAAATTTTATTGATACTACTCTTTGGTTGTTGACACAGGAAAATCTGGGTCTTTGCTGCTTTTCTTTCATGGGTTAGTTTGTGTCCCCAGCCTGTGACCCGCACTATCAGCGGCTGAATGTGCCGTCTCCCTGAAGTTGTTTCCAATACATAAGAAGGCAGCCCAGATTTGTGTCTCTGAATTGTTCACCTGTGCTTTGCCATCATATTCCCCTTCCAGAAATGACGTTAGGAAACACGTCCCCTCTTCTGGCTCTCGTTTACAGAAGCAATAAGTGGAGCAGCTGCAGCCACCACTTCAGGATCTCATTAAAACAGAGAAGTGCAGATGCTATGGGTTATTTTTTATTTTTTTTTATGCCCAATGATACAAGCAACTGTGTGGGGCACATATGTTCATTTTCTCTTCTTTGTCAAAGACCACAGAGAATCTGGGCATTCAACAAACAAGATGTGGGGATGTTGTATGGTTTTTAGTGATATTTGAAGTCAAATGTTTTTAGAAAAAATTTAACATTTTTTTTGTACTGGGAATTGAACTCAGGACCTTACACTTGCCAGACAGGCACTGTGCCACTGACGTATATCCCTGGTTCACAAAACAACAACATTTAATCAGTGACCTTGAAGTCTAAGGTTTAAGGTCCTCTTTTATTTAAAGTTTGAAATCTATTATATCAATATATCTATCCCAACTCTACTTTGGAATACACATATACAGTCTTTAAGGCGTATTTTCTATGTGTTAATTTCATGTTTCCATTTATATTTGTGTGTGGGAGACATATTGGTTATAAAGCATAAGAAACACCTGTTAATATACTCTCTATTTAAGAATAACACTATTAAAAATGGTTGAAATCTCATTTTAAAAAATGTTTTACTATACTTTGTTCAAAAATACCTTCTAATTGCCGCATGATTTCTTGGATTATGGGTTATTTGGAAATACATTTTATAGTTTCCTAATATTGTAAATTTTCTAATATATTCTGTTACTGATTTCCATTTTAACCCCACTGTGTTCAGAGAATATACTTTATTCATTTTTAATACTCTTGAACCTACTGACTTATTTGATGGCCCAGAAGTTTGTCTATTTTGGTAACTACACCTGCTGCACTGTGGATTCCACTGTTTTGGGTAAACTCTGTAAGTTACAATGAGGTAAAGTCCACCGTTAGTGTTATTCAAATATTCTATACCCTTACTCATTTTCTGCCTATTTGTTTTGCTGGTTATTGAAAGCAAGACATTGAACTCTGCTGTCAGAATTGAAGATTTATCTGTTTAAGTTCTGTCAATTTTTGCATCAGGTATTTTGAAGGGATGTTATTAGGTATATAAAACTTTTAGAATTATTCTTTCGTGTTGGTTAATTGATCTTTTATCATTGTGAAATGACCCTCTTTTTCCCTGCTAATAAATTTTGATTATCTGGTAAGTAGCATACTCACATACTTTTCTTTTTCATTGGTGGTGTCTTGCTTGTTCTACATTTTTTCCTCTTTCATATACATTTTAAAATTATTTTATCAAGATTTTCAAAAGTTTCTTTTGAAGTTTTATTTAGAATTCCTTTAAAACTTTAGATCAACCTCTGAAACCAGAGACAAAAACTCGATAAACTTTATCCACCTAAAGTATATAGTCAACATCATAGTAAATAGTAAAGGATTAAAAGTCTTACTTCTAAAACCAGGAAATAGAAAAAAGATAATTCTTATTAATTCAACATCATCCTAAAGGATTTAAGCCCATTCCAGAAGACATGAAAGCTCAATGTAAAATATTAGACTAGGACAAAAAAGAATAAAGATGTCATTATTAATTAAATGATACATGTATTCACCTAGAAAACAAAAAATTACAAATAAATTAAAATTAGTAAGATAATTTAGTGAGTTGATTGTGACATTAATAATAAAAAAGATATTTAAAGCATTTAAAATTGATTCAAATATTACAATATCAGTAAAAAATAATATGTGTAGGATTAAGTCTAAAATATGGTGGGAAAAATTTTCAAAAAAGAAATTTCAAAATTTCAAAACAGAAATGATGGGTAAAGTTATAACAAAATTATAAAAAAGTATTGAACTATAAATTCCTATTATTGGTGATCATGTTGGTGATGATATAAGACAAATTCTTCTATCTTAATAGTGGTTAAATATAGTAAATCCACTCTGGAAATGTTTTGCCAAACTTAGTAGAGTTGGAAAACCTATAATGAATTCCCACTAGTACACTAAAATAAACAAGAGATATATTCAAGACTATTCATTTTCAAAACTGTGTGGTAGACAAATATCCAAAATGGCTCCCAAAATTTCCACCTCCTGGTATAATAATACCTTATATGCTATCTCCACCTTGAGTGTGAACAAGACTTGTAAATATAATGACATTTCACTCCCATGTAAATGATATTATATAGCAGAAAGGATTTGCAGAAACAAGTAAGGCCTCTGATTAGTTGATTTTGAATTAATCAAAAGAAGTTTCATTCTTGGTGGGTCTTAGAAGAGATTCACTATTGAAAATACTTCTTTTGCTAACACTAACTAAACAAACTTCTGTGTTGTAGACTGCTTCACATGGGAGGAAATGGACCATAGCCCCTGAAGCTGAGAAAGGTTCCCAGGTGCAGGCAGCAAGAAAGTAAGGCCCTGAATTCTAACGACTATATAAGGAAATGAATTCTACCAAGAATGTGAGAGCGAGAGCAGCCTGAGCCTCACAAGAGACTGTAACCCTAACACTTTTATTTTAGCTTTGTAAGACCCCCAGCTGAGCCCTGCAGTCAGTTCCTGGTTCCCAACTACCAAAATGTGAGATAACAAATTCGTGTTGTTTTAACTTTCTAAGTTTATTATGAGCAACAGAGAATTAAGACAGTTTATAATATTAAAAAAAAAACTAGAAATAACTCTAATTTCTGTAAGTGCTAAAATGAATTCATAAATTATTTCATTAAAGACACACAGTGGCATGCTGGAAATTTGGAGCAGGAGGACTGCAAGTTCAAGGCCAACCTGGGCAACTTAGTGACTTAGTGAGACTGTCTCAAAATTAAAAACAGGGTTGGGGGCTAAAGAAATAGCTCAGTGTGAAGACAAATCCTCAGTACTGAAAAAAAAAAAAAAAGGAAAAAAAACCTGCAATGATACAACAAACATACGCCATGCTAAAATTAAATATAGCTATGTAGCTGGATGGATCTTAAAAATCTGTTGAAGAAAACCATGAAAATCATAAAAGTATATACAGTATGACTGTGTTTATACAGTCAATTATTAAAATAGGAAAAATTGAATATTTATAATTTAAGGACCTAAATAAATGAGGAACTTTCATAAACACAACAGGACACAGATTACCGCGAGGAGAGGAAGTCACTTGAAAGGGTTGTAAATGTGACTTCAAAGGTATGAGCCTAATTCTTAGCTCAGTGTTAAAAATATAGGCATTGATTTCATCACTTTTTAAACTCTGCCTATATGTTATATGCATTCTTTCATATAGACACATTTCCCCACAAAAAGCATCTAAATTCTTGAAAGTTATTCTCTTGTCTTCCTATATTAAACATTGAGAAATAAATTCATCAAGTGGAAAAGAATTATGTAAGGCTTTCCATGTGCATTTAAATACAGCAGCAACCGCAGTAGTAATCTCTTCACCTTAATTAGTGATGGCAGTTGAGGCAGATTAGCAAAGTGAGCCAGGAGACTAGTGACCCAAGTGTCATCTTTCTACTGCTTTGCATGTTCAATACGTGCTGTGCTGGGACAGTGAGTCCAAGAGAAAACCCAAGAACAGGGGGAGGGAGAGAGAGAGAGAGAGAGAGAGAGAGAGAGAGAGATTACAAAAGAGAAAAAATTTAAATATGCTCTATATTTCTTGAACTAATTAGAAGGAGAATAAAAAAACCAGTGTTTAACTGACAGCATGACTGGGTTAATCATTGATACTGCTGAAACATTCATAATATTGAAGTTTTCCTTATACATATTGAGTGGAGTAGTAACTTTCCCTTGAATCAGGGATTGACCTTAGTGAGAGCACTGAGAACCTCCGTCAAACCTATTATTTCTGAATCTTCTCAATGAAATATTGAAAGGCAAGGCATTTCCATCTTCACAACCCTATAAATCTAGTTATACTACTTCAAGGCCTATTCTGAGTATGCCTAATGCAAATTCTCTGACCTCTGCCTATGACAGGAAAACACTCTGCAATAAGATAGATACTCTCCTGTCTTTTGCATTCTCATTTCTTATAACAAAACAATTGTAAATCAGATTTCCTAAAGCTTAGTCACCACGAAAACGTGTGTATCCACAAATTACTAGATAGTTTTAGCACTTTCCATTTTGCAAATTAATTCTAGCCTAGAACTAGGAAAATGTGTATAACCACGGTGGAATTATACGACAGTTATTGCTGTAACTTTAAAATAATAGCAAATTATTTATTATACAGAAACATCACACTGAACCCAATTTTTATACACAATTAACATGTTAGTAACAGCTCAAAAAAAAATTTAGCAAGGAATTATCATTAACACTGAGGAAAAAAGAACTCATCAATTTTCCCCTTTTCAGTGTAAAAATTTTTTGTAGTTATTTGCTGTGGGGTTAAAGGAAACTATTTTCACTTACTGAATTTCAATCTAATATTAAAACACTATACTACCCACCTTCATTTTGATTTCTATCAGTCTACCCCAATAAAAGCAAAATCTACCTGTTACAGACTAATACAGAATTTTAAAAATGAGAAGATATCCAAGATATCATGTGATTCAACCCAACAGTAAAAGCGTATTTCATATGGCTGTTAGACAAAATTTCTTTTGGAAAGAAATACTAAAAAGTAGAAGTAAATTTTCACTTAGATAATTACAGAAAGATTTATTAACTCCCTGAGTTTGAAAAGAATTCACTTTTAAGCAACTGAATTCTGGCACACACACACAAGTAAAATAATTAAGTTAACTATCAAAGTGACAAGACCATGCAAAATGGAAATGATAAAGGAACAACATTTATAAATGTTGGCAATCAGCTGTACACCAGGAAACCAAAAGCAATTTATGTAGGAGTTTGGCATCCTAGAAACTCTATAAAATTCTATGACTAATTTCTCAGTTGGTTTTATTATCTCACTTAATCTCATTACTTCTTACTTCACTATATAAAATAGGTCATTGGTGATATCTCAAGCTTCAAGAGAACCATGAAATAAAAAGCTGGTCCTGTATGTATATATGACAACAGAACATACCAGAAGTTTTAAATGGGAGAATATGAGATAAATCAGTTGTCTTCTCTTGTGTCCTTTTAAAAACATAAGATTATTGTTCCCTTACCTTTTTGTCAACCCAGTGCTATTTCTCTTAATCCAATTATTTTGAAACTCATTCATAAATTCTGTAATTTTGCACCTGCTATATTGCCCCTGCTTAGTCCAGTAGTTTTGCTCTTATCAAATATATCTACTAGTCAGCACCTCAGGGCTTCAGGATGAATTCTTATACTTGTTTATTTTTTATAGGTACATGTTTGTAGTACATTGTCTTAGTTATGTTCTTGTTGCTGGGACAAAATACCCAACACTGACACATTAAAGGAGAAGAGGTTTATTTTGGCTTTTGTTTGTAAAGGTTTCGGTTCAAAGTCAACTGGCTCCAAAGTAGACAACATGGCAGAGGGGCATAGAAGAGGAAGCTCGCTTATGGCATGGCAGTGGAAAGCACAGTGTGTCAGAGACAGAATGAGAGATATATCTATAACTATATCTATAGCTATATGTAATATATATATATATATATATATTATATATATATATATCCAGGAAACTCCCACAGTGACCTATTTCTTCCCACCAGGCTTCAAGGGAAAAAATACATATATGTATACACATATATACATATATCCCAACATCACACTCAGCTATAAATTCATGATAAATCCACTGGATTAGTGATGCGTATCACACACCCATCCATGATCCAGTCACTTCCCAAAAACCCCACCTATGAGTTCATGAGGCTTGGGGATCCATAGATATAAACCATAACATAATTTTTACATTCCTCAGTACATGTACATGAATTCTTCTGTTTAAAAAATGTCTGCCATAATAATCTTTTACCTGAAACTTTCATATACATTATCCCATTTCATTCTCAAAACAAAGTATCAAGGTTATTATATAGATTGCTAACGTCTATAGAAGAAAAGAAAGAGCTCAGAAAGGTTAAGTGAGCAATCTTTCCAAGAGCAAAGTTATGTGATAGAATGAAGAATGGAAATCAAGCTTCTTCTCACGGTTCCAATGTGATTCTGAATTTCACCCCACCTGTTTAGCTATATTAGGTAGACCTTAGTGCTTCACATTCACAGTCACTCTCCACTCACACATATTTCCATGCAAAAGTGTTTAAAAGCTTTCACACAAATTTATCCCAATGCAATACTATCGGTGACTTCTAACTTCCAAGTCCTTGTACTAACTGCATTTCTGGTGGCATTTAGGGATGATTAGAACACACATGGAAATAATCTGAACCTGATGGAACAGGTTTCTGGTACTTCTGCCAGCATGAATTCTACACATTTAAAAAATGTCTTTCCTTTTCATACTCAAGAAAAACATATCCACCATTATCTCTGAATATTTTGCCTTATTACATCATTCGTTAATGCCTGAAGTATTTAGCCCAGATAACATAACACTGGATCCTATAAAAACACCCCTTACTTTTTTACTGTAAATTTTTACTTTAGTGTATAGTAGCCAGCTACACATTTCAGTACCTTTGCCTGAGGGATACAGGAAGCAATTTTTGTGTTTACCCACTTTGTATGATGAAAGGTAAGGTGTGTGCATGCATGCAAAAGTGCCTAAATGAAATTTTTACCCACATTTATAAGCTAGCGGGCTTTGTGTATGTTTACCTGAACATCACAGAGGGTATAATATACCCATATCACCCTAGGATTTGTTTTAAAAAAGTGTTTTCTTTTGATTCTTCTGGTAGAAGTAGCCCAATGCAGAACAAGGGCATGTGAAAAACCAGATTTGCAAGTTTTGGAGGTGGTCAAAGGTAAATCATCAGATTAGTCATGCATGATAATGAAGATGATTCATTATGGTAAAATACATGTTTCATAACAAGAATGTTGTGGATGCATGATGATGATGATGATGATGATGACTCTGACATTGGTCATGTGAGCCAAAGTTCTGTGACAGTGAAATGCAGCCAAGAATTGAATGATACAGAACCAGGGAATGCAGACCCCTTTGATTCAGGTAATGAAGAAAACAGCAATGTGAGTACATATTTGACTAGTTGAAATGCTGCAAAATGGTCACACAACCAAATGGAATGATCCAATGTTAGAACTAGGTTTGAAAATATAATGAGGGTCTTGGCAGAGGTAAAAGGTATTGAATAGAATGCCAGCACTGTCATTCAGTGTTGGAAATTACAACAGACAAAAAGGTACAAGATGCTGTGAAATACCCAAAGGCTGAAATACAAGTAAAATGTTCCATATGCATAAATAGCCATAATAAAAAAATGTATATATTATGACACCTCACTAACTGAACTGAAGGCATTCTTAGGTCTGCTGTACCTAGCAGAGATTTCTCATGGTAATCATGGGAATGGAAAAGATTTACAGAAGAGTGATGGGTCAAAATAGGGCATAAAAAGTTATGCCCTCATGAATGTGAAGACTTACTATGCTTTTGATTTGTAAATATATCCTGGAACTCAGCCATCAGGTCCTTATTCATACAGTAATAAAATGAATGATATTGTGAACAGACTTGTTGCTCCCATCTACCAATCTAATCAGAATATGATATTTGACAATAGGTTTACCAGTTTCCAGTTGATGGTACATGTGCTACTAGAACACAAGTTGACCAGTGCAGGAACTGTACATAAGAACAAAGCAGAAATTCCAAGTGAAATGTTGTAAATTTCAAAACAGAGAATTGTATAGTACAATCTTCAGATTTCAGAAAGATATAACATTGGACTTGTGTATGGCAAAGAAAAACAAACTGGTACTGCTGATGTCAATATTGTACCATTATGGAAATATTGATAGGGAAACCTTGACAAAACAGAAGGCTGAGATGGAAAATTTCAACAACAAAACTGAACATGGAGTAGATGTTGATGAGTTATGCAGTAACTATGATGTCACTTGAAACACAAAGCACTAGTCAATTGTGGTTTACTTGATCCTAATCACATGTGGTATAAATAGTTTGACAGTTTACAAAGAAAATACCAAGTTTAAAATACCACAAAGAATTTTCTTAGAGGATTGGGACTGGAGTTCATAAGAGATCATTTACAGAAAAGGAAAAACAAAATGTTTTGGCCCAAGGAACTACACAAAAAAAATTGTGGACACACTGGTAAATAGACAGACAAACAGGCAGGCACAAAATCACAAAGGCCTGTCATAGCAACAGGAAAACAAAAAAGATGTCAACAGTGTCCTACAAAAAAACAAAACACATGTCCTATCAGTGTGAGCAATACTTAGGTATGGAACATGCAATTTTCACATGTGAAGACTGCCTTGGGTGTGATGATTGAAACCAAAATTATTTTTGTTATAGAGTTCTATTGATATTTTCATTGTAGTTCACATAGGTTTTTATTTTTGATGCTATCTCTTAGATTTTGTAAGCAAGTACACAGCTGATGTGAAAATGTTGATGTGTATTCTAAGCACTCATTACATATTTGATATTTTATTTTATTGGTATCTTATTTCCTTTCCTAAGTGTACATTATACAACATAGTAGTAAGTTCCTCACAAAACAGGAAGAGAAGAGAGGTGACAAGAATGGCCTGCCACATAGGAAAGGAAAGCTAAGCACATGTGTGGTCAGTGAAAGTAAGATGTGTGGATGGAACATGTAGTTGCTATGTGTGAAGACTACCTTGGGTGTGATAGTTGAAGCAAAGATTATTTCTGTGGTAGACTTTTGCTTGTGCTAACATTGTAGTCCACATAAGTTTTTACTTCTGATGTTATCTTTTAGGTTCTGTAAACAAGTACACAGCTGATATGAAAACATTGATGTTTATTCTAAATTTGCAATACATATTAAGAATTTAATATTTTATGTTTTGATATTTTATGACCCTGTTAGCTATACATTGCACAATATAATAAGAACCTCCTGACAAAACAGCAGGACCAGCCACATGTCAAGGATGCCCTACAAAAAGTTCAGAAAAGCAAATCACTTGTGATGTCAGCGTACACAATATGTGTGCATGAAACATGCTGTTGTCATGAGTGAAGACTGCCTTAGGTGTGATTTTTGAAGTAAAGATTATTTTTATAGAGTTATATTGATATTTTCATGTAGTTCATAAAGGAATTTATTTCTGTTGTTCTTTTTTAGGCTTTGTACTCCAAAGACCAGTTGATGTTCAAAATTTTGATGGTTTTTTATAAACACTTGATAAATATTAAAACTGCAATAATTTTTGTGATTTTTTTCCTGTTAAGTATTCATTATTTAATACAATAAAACTCATAAAATTAAAACTAATAATTTATTAAAAGAAATATTTAAAGAATAAATGTAAGTTTGACAAACCCATGTTTTGGGTACTTTATGACAAAAATATGTTACTCTCCTTAGATTCCATATGATGGACTGAAAATTTTAATAAAACTTAACTTTACATTAAAAACATTAATTATTATAATACATCAGACAAGGATTAGCTGTGAAACCCCTCTAGGTAACTTAAATTAAGGAAATTCAACACATGGGTGTTGAGTGATGGAAAAGCTGAGAAGCCAAGAGGGAATAGTGAAGTAATACCAAGACTAGCAATTATAAGAAGGCACTACCACTCCTACAACTGGAGTAATAAAGGCAAAACATCTAGGGATGTTTAATAAAACCAAAAGGAAAGCAGCCAGTATTATAAGACAGGAAGAATGAGCTAGAAGACAAGAAATACTGTTTTCCTATTATCCTTCCTCTCTCCTCTCTTCCCTATTGTAATCCAAATAATGAATATTGCAATCCAAGTATTATAATCCCTTTTCTAATCTTCCTCACAATTCAGGAAGTCATATTTGTAACCTCACTGAGACATTATTGGAATCCTGGCAAGTTAATTTCAGTCTACCATCTCCAATGCAACCCACAGCAAGAGTAAAGACACCAAGACATATTCAAATTTAAGGGCAGCCAAGGGGTCCTAAGCCTGATCCAAATAAGGATATATGGACAAAAGCCTTGATCCAAGGCCTCTCCCAGAATTTATTATCTTTTGAAGAAGAGCGTGGCTCAAGGATGAGTGACAGTGAGGATGGTGAGGAACTTGAGCTGGCTCGCCAGATAGGGAGAAAAGCATCTTTGCAATATGCAGCGAGATAAGCAGAAAGACCAGTCTGCATAGCCTGATGGGCTAGCATATGAAAGAATTTAGGAGACTGTAGCTTCAGTTTCTGATATGTAAACTTTTGTACCCTGGAGACTCATAGCCTCTTACTTTGAGGCTTGTACATAGTTGGCATTCCTGGAGCTGAGTGACTCTGCCAGCCTGCTGTGCTGGAATCTTTCATAGATAGCACTATGTGAGGAAACAAGAGACTGTCACACTGACTTTGAAGATTACATGTCAATACTTTAAGTCTTATTTGCATTGCATAGAGCCAATTGAAGACAGAAGGAAACACCATAGCCAGCTCTGTATATATCAGTATATGGAAATAAGACTTGATTTAACTAATGTCGTGGCAATTGTTCTGCATTCAAGGAGGGGCACCCATGTAGTCTTCTACACTTCCCCATCTCCATCCTCCATTGCACCTGACATCTATCCTTGGGCCAGATATCTCTGGAAGTCAGTTGGTAATATAATCTGAAAAACACAGTTTGCAGGCAAACAGGCAAAACCAAATACTAGTACAATGACCCACTCATTTCCCAACTCATAAAATAGAAATTGATTGCTATAAACTGATGACTAAATTATGTTCAATTTACTTTTCTTCTAAGTAATGAAAATGATCTGCAAACCTCTAAGTAGCCCAGACAGTGTAACATTTAGTAAATAATGTAGTTGGTTAGTGAAAATGATGCTAAGTATAAAAAGTGTGCAGTGTAAAGACTATCATATTTTTTCATTACACAGTTTAAGCAATATCACACAAAAATATGTTCTATCATCATATAATTTATTTGGATTACATAAATAAATGATTTGTTTAGCCATATATATATATATATATATATATATACATATATATCCAATTACATATTCATTCTGCAAACATTCATTTAAGATATACTTTGCAGCATGCAATTTGCTAGTCCCTTAGAAAAACAACAGTGCATGTGTTTGTGTGTATGTGTTTTTGTGTGTGTGTTTGTTTTGACTCAGGGTCCCCTCTATGTAGTCCAAGCGTGCCTTGATCTCACTATATAGTACACGCTGCCTACACTGCCTTGCTATGAAATTAGGGTGATTCTCTTGCCTCAGCCTCTGAGTGCTGGGATTACAGCCATGTTCCCAAGAAACAGAGAGGAAATAAATTAGTAATAAAGCACCAGACACACAGGGTAACAAAGATGTGCATGTAAGTGGCTAGCAAATAAGGAAGCAACTAATTTTTCCAGGGTAAAGGGAAGCACAGAAGGTTTCACATAAGGGAAATATCTGAATCAAAGCAAATGCTGTATCCATGAAGCTTACCTAGGCTTTTCTACCATATGCAACAATGATCACTGCAATGATTGCTTACCTACTATGTCTGGAAATCAAATTCGATTGTACTTCTCCATCAATCATACTGCTGAGTCCTCTGAGATTTTCAAGAAAATGACAAAAACATTCCTTATACTTCCATTCATTTGGCAATACAGAACTGTACAAGAGACAATCACAATTTTAAATATCTTCACACAGTACATGCTACAATGTTACCTTCTTTTCCTGTCATTCCCAGCATCACTGTCATTCCCAGCATCACTGAGGCAGGAGAGTAGGGATGTCCAGCTGGCTGGGCAAGTGGATATGAGTACACAACAGTTTTCAAGCCCTGCTCCTGAGACCAATCAGAAAATGTTATCTTCAATTCTTCTGGTGCAAAATGAAGCAGGATTTTGACAGGACAGGTTAGATCTGACATCAGCCTGAAGAATGGGAGATACAAAAAACAGTGGCCATTAACCTCATGCCGACTGCGCTTGCTTTCTTCAGTGGCCCATTCTCACTGTGCAGACAGTACTTCTTTTTCTACTTTAATTGGCCTGCACTCACCCTGCAGAGCATATTTATTTTGCTAGCTTCAATAAATGTAAAACCGCACTAATGTCTGCATGTGTCTTGACAAATTCCTTGTTGAGAAGAGCAAGAACCTAGAAAAAAACCCCAGAACCTGGTAACAGTATTCTTTCATTATCCTGCATTTCATAAGTATACTACTAAATATATTACAGAAAAGTCTCTGTGATTTACTTTGTTTCTTTTCCATTACAACTGATGAATCATGCAGATCTCCAGTCTACATTGACCCAAATTCCTTGAGGATCTGATGAAAGCTTTTCTTCATTCAGATTTTGAAAAATGATTTACATAATGTTTTGTCTATTAGAAACTCTGTCTTTATCAAAGATGTTGATAAGCCTCTATTAGCCACTCCTCTTCTGGAAATCTCACTTTTTATATAGATCTTCTCACTACAAAGACAGGTTGATTTCTGTTTCTCTTCTTAGAACATTGCATACTCGTAAGGACAGGAGTAAGGTCATTTTCCAGGATAAAAACTATTCTCAAGGTCCCAAGGTCCACTCAAATTTCACAAGTCTCCCCAGTCTTGGGTACAGCCAGCAACTGCTGAAACTGCAAGTTGGATATGCCTCTAATCCAAAGTTTTCATTGCATCTAACTTAAACAAGCATCCCAGAGTCAAGATTTTTGTCAAAAGATGCCAAAGGGTTTTTTCCTCTTTTCAAGTAACCATCTCAATACCACAGTTAAGTCTTATTGATAACCATATTGCCCATGTGTCTTTTGCAATAAGGAAAAAGGAATTGTAGGTGTTAACACAGATACCTGAAAACAAAGAATAATGCATTGCTTCATATGTATTTGATTTTTCCCATTGCCTATAGCTGCTATTAAGCACCTCTTTATCTAGAGCTAGTAGTCCCTACGTTGTCACAACACTCCCAAACAGAAAATCACATTCTAATATTAGCTGGACAAAAAGTGCAATGTTATTGTTCTCTGTTCATGACTCATATTACACCCACCTTCTTTTTCTCCTCTTTAAATGCAAAGAGAGTCTTTTAACTGTCTTTTGTCCACTATCCACCCTTCAGATACAGTATTAACTTCAAGATTATTTTTTTTCAAAATTTAGATCTCATATTAATGTATATATGACCTGTCAGCAGCACTATTAGAAAAAAAAATGATTTTGGAATATGCAGTAACATGAGCATAGAAAATTATTTGCTACCTGTTCTTGCTTGCCCACAGGACTAAATTTAGAGCTTTCTGTTGTTTATGATTATGGACAATGGAGAACACAATGAGAGTTTGTCACCTCAGTGGGTATAAAAAAATGTCTATTTTTCCATTTATTGATGACTTCTTATATGTCACACAGTTCCCTTATAATAAACTGCATTGCTATCCTAACATCTTCAGCATGAAAATGCTTTGGTCTTCACTGAAGTTACAACTACCATTTTCCCTTTCTTGGCCCAACTGATTGCTTCTGAAAACCACTTTTATTGTTGCCTGGCTCCCATATTTGGCCTCAGATTCTGGATTAAACAGAATCAAACAAACATAAATAGACTTGCTGCCTAAATAGGTTGTCTCTTCTTCCCAAATGGGGCAGGCTCACTGATCTTCATCTTCCTTTCCTGTTCCTTAGATTGTGGAAGGTAGACAAATGAAAT
>RJWT010001407.1:5632-48680 GCA_004365215.1 Cuniculus paca
ACTCTGTGAGCACCTAACTTGCATGACAGCATCACTACATGGTGAGTTAATACAAAGTCATAAATTGAGATAAGACAAAATGTGTAGGAAACAAAAAACTGTTATCTGATGTGTGTTCTGCTTGCCTACATCTAAGAACAGAAACTAGTCTATGAAATCTGACTGAAAGAAAGCAGATAAAAAGATATCTTAACCATTGCCATCTCCTACCCAAATGCCAGGAAAAGGAAGATTGTGCAGACCTCTGAGCACGGTGAAAATGACTACTGGGAAAGTCATTTAAATATTTGTTTTTAATCAAACTCTGCTTTACATGTTTATAAATATGCACAATTAATTCTTCAAGACACAAACATATTTAATATTTAAATATAGTAATATTTTAAATGGTAGATATTTTGTTAATAACAAACACTGAGTAAAATTTTAAATTTCCCATAATCTAAACCTTTCTTCAAGGATCCTTTTGAGAAATTTTACTAATAAGCTCTAGAATAAGCATTGAAACAACTGAAAATCCTTTCAGGTAATTCCTTTGCCCCATCCAGTGATCTTTTATAATTTGTGGGTGAGTATCATCAACGTGTGATTCTGTCTTAGAACATCTTTCTGCAATAACTAGGAGATGAAGCAATGACACACCTTGGAAATAACCACTGCCGTGGCCAGGTTCTCAGAATGAGCAGCCGTGTAACCAGCATTGTGATGCCAAGTAGCACTGCATTCCCTTTGCAGGACCCAGTGCAGTCAGTCGCTGCGGCCACCCCTCCTGTGTTAACGATCAGCTGTGAAAACTGAGAGGCAAGAACAAGAGCTAATTAATCAGAACAGAAAGCATAAGATGATCTTTCATGTAGCCATATTTTATTTAAGACCTAAAAACAACTGGTAAAATTAAAATATCATTTAGGGAAATTTTTATATTTATTAAAAAGAAATATAAAAACATAATATCCTGCCATTTCAAATACACAAATATATTTGCTGTGAGAGGCTTTAGTTACTCTGTGGTTCAATTATTCATGCATCAATGGTACAACTTTTATCCCTGGTATAATGGATGTCAAAATTCCTCACCTAGACACTAAGCCTAGGGCTAGCTCATAACTGGCTAACCACTGAAAACCTTGGTCACAATGCGTGAGTATGAGGCAGATTAATCACTGAATGCCAAAAGACAATGGTCAGACTGGAAATATGCTAACCTAATTATCCCCCCTTGGCTAGCAATGATTACTAGCTGAGTGCACTGCCACTTGGAAAAACCTGAACCAAATAAAGATGTTAGATTACAAAAAATGAAGACTTTCACATACAATGAAATGAAATTGATTAGTCTAAATATATACTGAAAAAAGACACAGCATCAGAATCAACACAGGCTTGCTTTGTCTCCCTCATTTAAGAACTCAGAGCAGGAAACCGCTGTGTAAGACCAGCTACTAAAACGGTCATCCCAGGCCCGGGATCTTTGTGTCTGTTTCAACCTGGAGGTGAAATATTCTCACTACTCCCGGCAGACATAAAATGATAAGGATTGCAGAAATCCACACGCCCCACAATCTAGACATGGAAAGTGGGAAATGATTAGAAACTTGAGATTTTAACTCAAACTTCATTAATATAACCCAGTGGTTCTCAGTTGGGGGCGGATTTTATCCACTAGGGAACATCTACAATGCATGGAGACATTTTTGATTGACACCTCTTGGGGGAGGGCTGTTATGGCATCCAGTGAGCAGGAATGCTGCTAAAGGACGATTCTACAATGAATAAAACAGCTCCCCACACACCTACCTAATCCATAATGCTGCTACTCCTGAGGATGAGAAAGCCCTGACCTAACCAGATCGTGTAGCAAAACCCTGCAAACCCCAAACAAACTGACATTTTGTTTACAAACTGAAACTATGTATCATTGTATCTTGAGGTTTTTAAAAAATCTTTTCACCTTGGGTGTACCTTTTGCCATCTTTCTCAAGTATAAACACTTTTCTTCATGTTTTCCTCTTTGCCCTTCAGCTAGGTAAGTATAACTAGAAAAATCTTTGCTTCAACAACCACTTCTGCCAGATCCACAAAATGTTTTGCAATCTGATGGGGGGCTGAAAGGACCTGATGCAGTTAAGCAAAAAACAAAGCAAAACATTATTATGTAGAATCCACTGGTTCACCACAGAGTTCAGATGTAATTTAAACAGCTTTATACATATTTGAAGTCCTTTACAAAAAGGAAAAAATTAGATATCCATAGAACATTTCCAAGTTTTGAGGCTTTCACATCTTAGTCTCATTCTCATTTTTAAAAAAAACTCCATAATTTTCAAGTTAGTTCTTTTTAAAAACTGTACTGCAGATGATTAAATAATACGACCATTAGATGAACATTATTTGATATTTAATTTATGATACATGTGGTAATTTAGTACAAAAATGATTAACAGAACATCTCATTTTTAGTATGAAACAACATTTTAAAGAACTTATCATTGCTTAGTTAACATTAACAATTTTATAATTTTATAGAATATAATTGTTAGAACACAAAGCATAATTGATTACTAATAACTGAAAATCAGAATGTTGGGAGCTACAAAAGGGCTGACATAACACCAATTTCACAAGAAACTTGAATATTATAGTGATAGACTAGAAAATCTTTAGTTCCCTTTCAACTCTGAGATTTGATTCCTTATTTTAGTTGTTGATGTTAATACTGATGCTACTTTTAATTTTCAACATTGCTTATAATTTTCCCAACCACATCTTCACTGTCTTAATTCTTATAGTACTATTTTCATATATTAAAAGATCAAGACATAACACTTCATGTGTCTTCAATGATGATTTATATTTTAGTTATATAATATGAATCTGAACACATTTCCATTTTGTTAGATTATAAGAAGGCTGGTTTGTTTGCCGCTTAACCATATTGTAAAACCTTTAGAGTTAAGGATCATCTGGGCTAAGTAAGCAATAGCTCCTGTGTCCGCTACTGTCTGTGCTAACTCTGGAGAATGCTTTGAAATATCACTGAGGGCTGAAGCTGCAATCCTTTTCAGAGCAATTTCTGACTCCAGGAAACACAGTACTAGGAACAGCTCCTGCATCCACCACAGCTTGTGACAGTTCTGTGGGTCCAAGAAAAGTAATTAAGTGAGTATGGGTGACTGACCCTTGTGCAAGCCATTTTTCACCCTGACAGATACAGCAAAGAAAAAAGGGGAGGGTACGCTTCACTCTCTTGACATCTGCATTTCAAATCAGTCTTCCTGGTTTCATAAACCATGCGGACCAATCCTGAGCTGAAAAGAACACAGGTCAATAGATGGACCTCCATTTACATGAACACATTTGAGGTAGATTAGGCTGAAATGGCTTGTTTTTTTTGTTTTGTTTTGTTTTGTTTTTAAGAGAGCAAGCAGATGTCAGCTGTTTAAGCTCTGACAATTCTGCACTTCTCAATAGGCAGGCATTTTATGCATGGCTTATAATAACAGAGAAAATTAAAGTACCAAAAATTTACCAACCACACTAATTAGGCAGTATTTTGTGCTATTTACGTGAGTAAACATTAACATGAATCTTGAGCCAATAATGTCGATTTTAAATTCCTTTAATCTTGTAACACTCTTAAAAGATTTTTAAAAATACTTTATACAAAATAAAAAGCTGTGTTTTCACAGTGCATTAAAACAACTCTCAAAAATGAGATTTGCAATGGAGCAACATACTTTTATATATAAATGTTAATGTGCAGATAAAGGAATAAATTTATCTTAACCACATTCCATGTTAGAAGTCAAGTATCTTCTAAATACACATACTAATTTACTTATGTGCCCAAGAATGACAGCTACAAAAATAATACATTTTAAATTATAGAGAATAGGAGACAAGCAGGCAGGCAGACCCACATATGTGTGAAAAAAGGTCTTCTAAGAAGAACAGAACAGCACACAGGGTTGTAGATTTTACTGTTACTGCATCCCTGGCCTCTCTTGCTCAGTTATATGCACCCATTTCTATAATCTCTTCTATATTAGGTCCTTTTCCCAGATTTGTAATACCTTAGCCACAGACTTTAAAAGTCTTTAATTCAAAGAAATACAATGTTTAATTTTTCAAGAGGTCACCTTCTTTTTTTTTTTTTTTTTTTTTTTTTTGGCCCCAGGGATCAAACTCACAATCTAGCACTTGCCAGGCAGGCACTTGTACCACTGAGCTAAATCCCCTGCCCCACGATATCACATTTTCTATAAGAAAATGGTGTTAGAAAATACAAGTTAGTGTTTACAATTCATTTTCCTTGAATTATTGTAATTATCTTAGAAGTCTCAATATTGTATCAACAATGTGTTCTTTCATTAAACAAGGATTAATGGGAGATTGTTATGTGCCAGGCTTGCTCAATACTGTTGCCAATGGCACACTTCTGAAAACCAGCACTACATTCATTAGCCAATGTTTTTATTTTTTAAATCTAGTGTGAAATATTTTATACAATAAGAAGTTCATAGATGATCTCAAGAACAAGAGATAGATTGAGGAAAATGTGGCGTTTTTAAGAGGACGATAGCATAAAGAATGGAGTATCAACCTGGCAATGTAACAGATGCATTCGAAGCAGTCTCTGGTTTGACACTACGTCAGCCTGAAGACCAACAGGACAGCAGGCAAAACCTTTCCTTCCTCAACCCAGGAAGAAAATAGAAGGATAAGTACAATCCTCATCTTCTGTTAATTATTAACATGTTCCTTAAGAATTCAATTTAATCCAAATGATACAGGTGTTGTATGGTAATATCAACTTTATATGTACTTACTGAATTATAGGTTGAATATTTTGTTTTGAGAGCACAAGGATTAATTCATCTACTTAACTATTTTACTGTATGCACAGTTTCTGTGAGTAAAGAATGTACAGTAAACTACAACCATTTAAAAGCACTATTAACAAAAACTCAAAGTTCTTTACAAAAACTTCTGTTATCTTCATTAACTCCACACCGTGTGTGCGTGTGTGTGTGTATGTGTATGCGTGCACACACGCGTGTGGTCATGGGTATTGGACCTAGGACCTTTGCAATGAGCTACATCCTCAGCCCTTTAATTTCTTGAGACAAGGTCTCATTATGTCATTAAATTTCCCTGGTTGAGCTCGAACTTGGCAATGCTCCTGCCACAGTCTCCCAGAGTGCTAGGATAACAGCATGAGATACCACACTTTCTTGTGATTACCATACATTTTGGCTGTCCTGCAAATAACTGCTAAAGTGCTCCACATATCCTTCTTTTACTCAACACTAAAATGTTAACAATAAAGCAAACTATTCTCCCAGTTTGTTACCCAATCCTATTCTAAGCCATTTGCTATTCTCTAGAGAAAATGATGTTAAATGTAAGAAGACTGGGGATGGTCCTAGAGAAAGATTTGCCATGAAAGTATTAAATTTCTAAGGACCTGAACTGGGCCCAGCAATTTTGTACTTGCAATTTCATATCTCTAGCTCTCCAAATGTACATGGTCTTACAAAGTCAGAGTCTGCCCTTGAGTGGCACATTGTCCCTTGGAAATATTGTTCCACTACCTCCATACATATACTAGATACAAGGTCATACAGCCACGTGTTGACACTGGACTGCTCTGAAACTTGTCAAACTTAGTTCCTGGTGCATTTTGATGTGAAAATTTTGTTCCAGTAGTTGCCATTTGGTACTCAATGTGCAAGCTGTAACTTGTCAATGTTGATTGCCTCCTGACTCACTACCATTTCCAGCCAAAACACTGTTTTGGCACTAAATAATGCCTCCAAGACGTAATCAGCCATGAGTAGCAAGGTACCACTATATACAGGTAACAATGCAATAAGCCTAAATAATGCGCACTATACTGTGTTACTACACTACAGGCTATTTCATCCTACCTCTATCACTATTCTTTTTTCATTGACACAACCTTCTCCTTTTCTCATTTATTGCTTTCTCTGGTGCTTCTGTAGTACTTACTCTTGGTGTCTGTCTGGTAGCCTTTGTCAACTAGGGCTTGGGAGTTCACCCTTGTCAGGGGACCTTGGTGGAAGTCAGTGGGAAGCGTCTATGAAAGGTTTTTCTCTAATAAACTTGAGAGATTTCCAGGGGAAAATGCTGCCTTTTCTGTGTTGGACATGGCCTTGTCTGTAAATGACATCTGGAACTCCTACATCCATCTTCCAACTATAACAGAAGAAATCACCAATACACTAAGGATGGCTGAGTTCAAAAGTAAGAAACATCTGAGGCCTCTACAGCCAATCTTGGAATTGCCCCTACTCTGAGCTGTGCATTACGTGAAATAAAAAATGTCCTTATTGTTTATGCCACTTGTAGTTGGTAAGTGTTATAGTTGAAAAATCCCCAAATCATTTTTTGCTCTCTGGTATATGGCGTTTGTACACATTCTCCTTTCTTCCTTCACTCACTGAGTGTTCATGAAGGGCTTACTATGAGCTGGAAATCTGGCTCGACCTTGGCGAAGCAGAATACAGTAAAAGATTATTCTGTTCTAGAAGACCCCATGCAGGGTGAACACATGAACAGACCACACTACAATCACAGCAGAGATAACAGTCAAGAATGCAGAGAAAAGAGTCAGGTCTGTGACACGGTGTTGCTTCAGGAAGTGCTTCCCACCGTGCTCCCCTTTTCTTTTTCCTATACTTTGCTACCTCCCTGAAAGCGATAGGAACCAAAACACAAAATTCTCCACATCCAAAAATTACTTCCCATGGAAAAAATCTTACAGAGCTCATGTGAAACACTAATTTTGGAAGTAAGTTTCTGGGTGCTTGATTAATATTAAGAATTAATATGTAAAGACATAAATGCTCATAAAAGGTTGACCAAGAAAAGCAGTAAGTCAAAAAATTTATCTTCGGTACTTGAAAATATCTTACCCTCATTTAAATAAATTTTTAAATAATCCTTTGAATTAATTTTTAAATATATTTTATATTAGGCAATATGTGACATCATCTTACACTGTAATCAATAAGCAAAATTTAAAAGTGACTATAACTATGTTTAAAGATGTAAAGAAAAAAAGACTGTATGCTATCCTAAGATACAATATTTATACTAAGATGGTAGTACTATCGGTGATAGTTTTCTTCTCTTTTTGCCAAATTTTCTTCAATGTGGTTATTTCAGAAAAATACAAACGTGCTCTGTTCATACTTCTAGCTACTATTGAGACCAAATATACTAACATTATAAAGAAAAAATACTTTCATTGTTCTGTTTAGCTTGGCTTTATTCTGTTTTGTTATGTTTGATTTTATATTTGATGGCATGGACAGCTATTTCAAAACTAACAAAAGGGATTATAGTAGCCATTATTGATTTCCTATTATCTTGTTTTGAAGTCCTGTATTGCTTTGTTTTCTTTTGATTGTTTTTATTCTATTTCGCTTTGCTTGATTTTATTATGTGTGAGGGTAAAGGCAGCTACTTTGAAGATCAAAAGATGCATTATGGTAGCTACTGTTGTATTCCTTTTGTCTTGTTTTGAAGTCCTGTATTGCTATTAATTGTTTTGTTTTGATTAGTTTTATTCTGTTCTGTTCTATTTGATTTTACTATACCTGGGCAGTTATTTTGAAGATAACTAGAGGCATTATGGTTGCCATTATTGATTTCCTTTTATCTTGCTTTGAAGTCTTGTATCATGTTGTTTTGTTTTGATTGACTATTCTATTTTGTTTTGTTTGATGTTATTATGTCTGATGATATAAACAGCTACTTTGAAGATAACAAGATGCATTATGGTAGCCACTGTTGTATTTCAACTGTCTTGCTTTGAAGTCCTGTATTGCTTTCACTGTTTTATTTTGATTGGTTTTACTTTCTTCTGTTGTGTTTGATTTTTTTGTGCCTGATGGTATGGGAAGTTATTTTGAAGACAGCAAGAGGCAACATGGTAGCCATTGTTGGTTTATTCTTATCTTGTTTTGAAGTCTTGTATCACCCTCATTGTTGAGTTTTGATTGACTCTATTCTGTTTTATTTTTTCAGCTTTATTCTCTTCAAAAAATAAAGTTAAAAAAAGAAAAAATACATTAACTTTCTAGCTTCTTCAATGAAGCAGAAAGTTCCTTATTGTAAAAATGGTGAGGTGTCTCATATAAAATACTAGAAAAAGTATATAATTACTCTTTGAAGAATTACTGGTATATACCAGAAACATTTACTTTTTCATACTTTAGCTACTGCCATTATTCATGCTCTTATTACATTTAAGATAAGATGTTACATTGTTAAATGTTAGGGTATTTTTGTCTGTTTGTTTGGTACCCCGGGTCAAACTCAGGACCTCACGCTTACCAGGCAGGTGCTGTGCCACTGAGCTATATCCCTGGCCTTATGTGTTTTTATGTTTTGGTTTTGTTTTTTTTTTACATTTTTTTATTTTATTTTATCTTTTAGTGCTAAGAACTGAACCTAGGACTTCCAGCTTGCTAGACAAGCATTCTATCACTGAGCTAAATCCCCAGCCCCCCTGGGAGTTATTTTAAATCAGTTTTAGATGGTAAGTTGTCGGACAGAATAAAATTATCCAATGGTGTTTCCTTTATTCACGAATATCAAAGCCACTTATTGTACACATGGATACAACTGAATGTGCAGTCCCCAAATCGCACGGCCAGCTGTTTTCAGTAAAGAACAGCCGTTTCTCTTTGACTTAGTGAACAGCTTACTGTGAGCGAAGGAACCGGGGCAGCCTCCTCTGTGGACTGTGTCTAGGTGGGCAACATCATCTTGTCACACTTCTCTGCCTCTCAGTTTTCCTAGAATTCTAACCACTAAGAGATTATGTGCATGCAATTTTTAAAAATAACAGTAACATGTGAAACTCTGGGATGACAAGTGTTAAGATTTTCCTACATTCCATTCTTCCACCCAGTTGCACCTTTTAAAATTTCATTCTGCATTGTTTTTGGGGCCCGAGTATGAGTTTGGCTTTTTACTAACTAAAGACTGAACTTACACTGATCTCTGATAGATGTGAAGTGTTGCAATTTAAATGAATCAAAACCTTCACCTTAATCATCAAAAGCCTCACAACTTTAAACTTAAAAACAGTGTAAATAAAAAGGCAAACTTTTAAGATTAAAAGCATTCAGAAAATTGGTACTATCTAAGGATAGTATTAGAACTAACTATAGAAAAAAACAAACTGACTCTATTGACTAAAAGGAGAACAGGGGGGAATACCAGTCAGCTTAGAACAGGTGAAAGTAGGTAGGTCAAGCGAAAGGGATTTTGCTTTAATAGCACTCACAGTAGTCTCCCCCTTCCTTTTTTTCCCTCCTTCCCTCCCTTCTCTTTCTTCTCTCTTTCCCTCCTTCTACCCCTCTAACACCCCCCCACCCTCGCTAGAAATAGAGCCCAAAGCCTCATAAAGCTAGGCAAGCACACCTATCAGTGAGCCACATCCCCACCCCTCAGTCTCTTTGTTTTTTTTCAGTACTGGGAATTGAAGCCAGGGCTCCTCTTAATTATGAAATGATTAGCTGTCTGTTTAGATCAGAAGTGGTAAACTCAAATGCCTCCAAGCAAGTAACTAAATTAAGTGATGTCAGAGGAGGCAGGGAAAATAGGGAGTCAGGGAGCAGCAGTACAGTGGAAAATCAAGACACCATCTATCTGCAAGGAGTGCTGTTCTCAGCTTCCACCCCATGAGGTTGTGAAGCAACGTAGGCCTACTGCAGTCAGACCTCCTTACGGTGAAATTGCCTGGCTTTCTTCACCTGTTGCCAACTTTATTTTTTATTTTTCTTGCGGCACCAGGGATTGAACTCACGACCTCACGCTTGCCGGGCAGGCGCTTAGGCCACTGAGCTAAATCCCAGCCCTTGTCTTTTTGAGACAGGGTCTCACTATGCCATTCAGGCTGGCCTTGAGCTCACTTTGCAGCACAGGCTGGTCTTGAACTCACAATGATCCTCCTGTCTCAGCCTCCTGAGTGCTGGGATTACAGGCGTGAGCCACCACGCCCAGCTGGCAACTTTATTTTTTAAAGAACACTGTGTGAGACAACACAGTACAGGCCAAATAAAACATTCAACTGTGGGCCAGCTATTTCACCTCAATTACCTTGTTTTTGGAAACCGAGTATGTGTTTGGCTTCTTAGTAACTAAAGACTGAACTTACACTGATCTCTCACTGATAGATGTGAAGTGTTGCAATTTAAATGAATCAAAACCTTCACCTTAATCATCAAAATCCTTTCACAATTACCTTTCACAGTCTCGAGTTTAAATTTTACACTTCCTAAAATCTGGAGAAATATGGTTAGGTGGATGTGGAAAGATGATGTTCCTTCTACTTTTAATTCTTGAAGTCATGCTTTGGAGTTATGAATGAAGAAACACTGTAGTGGTTACATAAGAAAATTCATAGAATTCCAAGCAACTGATAAAAATCATAAAATTAGCCTGCAAAGGGGAGAGTTTAATTTAAACCTGTAAGGGCTGGGGATTTAGCTCAGTGGCCTAAGCACCTGCCTGGCAAGTGTGAGGTTGTGAGTTTAATCCCTGATGCTGCAAAAAATTAAATAAATAAATAAAATTTAAATCTGTATTATGACATTCAACTAATTTTTATTTTTGAGACAGGCTCTCATTATGTAGTCCTGGCTGATTTTGAAGTAGGTAGTCCAGGCTGGCCTCAAACTCGAGAATATCATCCTGCCTCAGCCTCTTGAGTGCTGGTATTACAGGTATGCACCACCATGCCAGGCCAGCCCTATAAAACTATAATTTTCCAGCACTGTTTTCTAAGCCCTATAAAATTGTATTTTAATCTATTTCAAACATACAAAAGTCACAAGTTGATTACTTTTTGTACTTTGGTGACCCTATTTATCAGTGTAAAGGTGAGTTGTTTTTCTCACTTGAAGATAAACCCAGGGCCTCACTGTCTAGTCAAGCACTATCACTGAGCAACCACACTACCTTCGGTGCTAGTCCCCCACCCCCACTGCCGCAGCTCATACTAAGGATTGAACCCAGGGTCTTTTCACTGACTTACATCTCCAGCCCTTTTTTATTTTGAGTCAAGACCTCGCTAAGTCACCTCAGCAGGGCTCAAACTACCAGTCCTCTTGCCTTAGCCTTCTAGAGTGTAGGAATTACAGGCATGGGACACTTAGGTCAGCTAAAGATGGTATTTCTGTATCTGGCATAAAAAACATAACTGCATCACCTCAAACCCTTTTTTAAATAGAATGAGTTAAAGAATACATTTGAAAATTAGCTACCACTTACGATAGTAATCTTATAGTAATAATCAGTAACCCCATTCAACCAAATTTTTCATGATTAGCTAAAATTATAATAAAAACGAAATTGGTGCTGTGATTGCCAAAGCTGGTTATTTATTCACCATACTTCAGTATGATTTCAGTAACAGCGCATGCAAAGCAAAAGAAATTTTGTTTAGGTTTTAGCCTAATTCAGTTGTTTACAACTGGTATAGGTATCCGCTGCTGTGTAATAAACCATACCCGACTTACAAGTTTAAAACAGCAGTCATTTATGGTTTCATAGTTTCTGTAGGTCAGGAATCTGGTAGTGGCCAGGAATCTAGCTAGGTGGTTCAGGCTCAGGACCTCTCACTATAATCGAGGTGTCAGCTGAGGCTGGTGCCCTCTGAGGATCCAAGCACATTCATGGTAGAGTCAGGAGGAATCTTCAGTTCCTCACCATGGGGCCCGCTCATGATGAGGCTTCCTGCAGAGTGAGTGATCCAGAAGAGAGGACCCAAGACAACAGCCAGAGTGGTATGGTCTAACCTCAGAAGTGGCACGCCATCACTTCTGCTATAACTCATTACTGGTACAGTGAGGGAGGATACTACCCAAGGATGGGGATGATCTATGACAGCATCACTGAAGGCCACCAAGGAGACTACCACAGAAACCTTGCTCCTCACCAGCACATCTGAGAGGCAACATCCATAGTAACAATGACTCATATTAGCTGAAACTTGAGCTGAGTGATTGACATTTCCAATTTGCAGGTAGCAGTAAGGAAAGCATGCAGAAAGAATTTGTATATTATGAAAAAGTTCCATGTTATATTTCTCTCTCACACTCACAAAAGTCATTTTCAAACACCATTTTCACCTCACTTTCCCCCTCCTAGTCTTTAACACCACTGGTTTAGCCTTAACACATAAGTTGAGTGTTTCAGAACTTAAGAGTTAACATACTTACATTTGCTTTGAAAATTAAATAATTCTGGCTCCTTTAAAAAGCTGAGTGAGTCAAAAAGGTTATGGATGTGAAGTTAATGGGACTTCAGTTAGAAATTACAATCAGCTGGGGTGGACAGTGCACTTACAGGACTCAATTATTTTTTTAAAAGGCAGCTTCAAAGAACAGTAAAGAAAAGTCAAGAAGCAGAGATCAGAGAAAGTAGAAAGAAGACTTATGAATGATCTTGAAAGACAATAGGAGAAAATTTACAGTATTTTTAGTCCCCAACCCTAGACCTAATTTAGCATTTACTGATACTCAGATGAATAAAGGAAAATTACAGAGGATCTGGAATACCCTTAAAAATAAAGAAAATAAATAAGTTAACTGGAATCAGAGCATTATAAAATATGATTTTTGTATCTTTTTTTTCATTTGTTTTCATGTGCTTTACATAGCATTGTAACCACAGTTTTAGTTTCACTCTACCTATAATTTTATATAGGTTGTTTTGTTTTGTTTTGTTTTGTTTTGGTCTTGAGACAGGGTCTCACTATGTAGTTCAGGATGGCCTTGAACTCAAAGTGATCCTCCTGCCTCAGCCTCCCGAGTGCTGGGATTACAGATGTGTGCCACCACGCCCAGCTTACATTGTTTTTTAAAAACAAGTTATAACAGGAAAAATACATATTTTACTATTCAAATTCTATTGATATTCATTCTTTGCTTCAACCCAGTGCTAGTACTTTTCTTCAGTGAATTCAATCAGATGGAGGAAGCCAGACAGTACAAGGTTACGGGTACTCAAATGAAATTCTCTGCAAGAGAACATTGTCTAACATCCCACTAGTAAATATGCCACTTTATTTCATATCCCACATTAGGACATTTAATTGGCTTTTGGTTTGGTTGTTTGCTATTTTAATGTATAATGAACCTCTTTTGCATTCAGATTGTATATTTAGCTATTGTTATGTATTTAATGACTCAAAACTCAGTCTTTGAAAACATCATCACTTATGATCTCAGTTTCAGTGGATCGGGAATCTGAGCGCAGTTTAGCTGGGTGGTTTGGTCTCAGAGTCTCTCATGAAGGTCCCATCAGGCTCTCAGCTGGGCTTGCAGTCATCTGAAGGCCTTCCTAAGGATGGTCTGCTTCCAAACTCCCCTGTGGTTGCCAGAAAGTCTCTGTTTCTAACTTGCTTTTGGAACCTCAATGCTGCCTGAGTGTCCTCAAGATATGGCAGTTGTGTCCCCTACAGCAAGTGACCAGAAAGGGAGGGAAAGAGAGCACACTTATGCTGGTTCTCCCTATTCTCTCAAGACAGAAGCTCTTTTGCAAACTGTTCTCAGAAATGACAAATCTGACTCCTGTTGGTTACACCAACCCTAGCATGACATGGGAGAGGGACCACACAAGCATAGCATGATGTGGGAGAGGGACCACACAAGCATATGAATACTAGACTACAAGATCTAAAATCTTGGAGGCTGGCTACTTCAGGCACTACACACATACATGGATATCCCCACAGGTTTCATCTAAGAGAGACAAAGGTTACATTGTAAGCCCAGAAGTGTAATTACCGAGGGGAAAGGCATTGACATTCTTTGGGGCTTTTGATATGTTTAGTTAAACAACATGAAATTGCTGTTTCTCTTGGTCTAAATAAATCAAATATAGGTAATTCCATATAAGCCATCCTAATACATACTGCAATACTGTTTCCCAAAGAGATTGTATCAGTGTGTATCCCCATCAACAATATATGAAATGAGACTGGCAGCTGGCAACATACTTTACTTTACTTACATGAAATAAGTTATTGCTAGAAATTTAATTACTACTTTTCCCCAAATGGTATTTTCAGCAGCGTATTTCCTAACTTACTGAACAGTAAAGTTTAGTTATGTTGATTAATAAACACAAATATTACACATGACTTTCTGTGATTGCAGTATTACTATTGAGGTGGGAGAGGTGATGCTGAGGATCAAAACCAGGACCCAGGATCAAGCACGCTAGACCAAACCTCTACCACTGAGCTCTGTACCCCATCTTTCTCACTGCTTTTTAACAAATACCCACAAAGCATAGACACAGGACCTCAAAGTCGGTGCTAGCCAAGAGAAATGTGAGCCACGTAATGTAAATTTTTAAAGCAACATTTAAAAGATAAAAATAGGTGAATTTTTCATGCAATCTTAGTGAAATATATCTAAAATACTATTTCAGCATGTAATCAACAGCTTTAAAATTCAAACTATTTAGAACTACTTTGCTCTTATGGGGTGAGTTTGGAAAGGTTTGGAGATGCAGGCATTAGATAAATGAATTGAGCTATTTCACATTATTCTCTGTATTCTAAATCTTGGACTCCAGCTTGTGTTTTGCATTTGAAGGTTGTCTCAAAACTACTAAATTTTCATCATAAATGCTCAATCTGACTAACATGCAGTTGCACAAGTCTATAATCCCAGCTACTCAGGAAGATAAGGCAGTCTTTCTTTTTTGTTTGTCTGTTTGGTATGGGGTGGGGGGTGAGCTCACAACCTTGAGCTTACCAGGCAAGCACTTGAGCTGCTGAGCTAAACCCTGGGCCCAAGGCAAAGTCTTTCAAAGGAATTTATTTTTACCCTTTAACAAGGTTGGGCCAATGAAGGGTGGCCTCTTGCTGATTCCTGAAATGCCCTCGAGACATCTTTTCTATTGTCCTGACTTCTTTTTCTTTGGGGGTGGTACTGGGGATCGAACTCACGACCTCATGCTTACCAGGCAAATGCTTAAACCGCTGGACTAAATCCCTGGCCCCTGTCCTGACTTCTTTTTAATGCTGATCTTTTTAGCAATCTTTGCTCCAACTTTACAGGTGTTTCCTTTCTGAAAAAAATGATAAACTTTTAAAATGGGCTTTTTGTTCTTGATTCCAAATGTAAACCTGGCTAAAAACAGTCAGAAGTGCACATGCCATGGCCTGAATGTTGGGCTGCTCTGAAGTTTCTTCTACCAGATTAATTAGTCCACCAGCTTCAGTCTTGGTCTCCTGCAGTCTCAGGACATGGACAAAATGCAGACACATTTTCTGCCAGAACATAACACATGTGGCCTCACATCCAACTGCCAATGGAGTCCTTGTTCCCCACTGAAACCTCCTGAGTTTAGCCTTTACTCTTGAGTTTCTAACAGCATTTTGGTCTTCGGAGCTTTGACCAAATCTCCCATCAAGCCTGGCTTGCAGCATTCTAGGGCTTCAATAGCCATCATCTGCAAACTTTTCCAACCTTATCCCATGAACCACTTTCAAAGTCTTGGAGAGTAGCTTTTAGGTGTTTTCACATTACCTTTTTTTTTTTTTAATTATTGCTTCCTAAGCCATTCTACACTATTCAGGCTGACATTTGCACAAACCATATGGTAAGGTATTCACAGTAACAGTCCAATTCCCTGTACCAAAATCTGCCTTAGTCAATTTCCCATTGCTGGACACAATACCCAACACTCACAACTTACACAAGAAGTTTATTTTGGCTCCTTAGCCTGTGGGCTCCAAGGCAGAAATGGCATTAGGAAGGCTTAGGCAGATGAAAGCTGTTTACATCGTGGTGGTCAGAAAGCAGAGAGCAGAGAGAGAAGTCAGGGAGGGAAATACGACCTTCCTGGTCATGCCCCCAATGAACAACTGCTTCTGACCAGGACTCACCTTTGAAGAGCATGTTAGTTGTGAGCATAACATCAGGATCCAATCACCTTCCAAAAGCCCTGCCTCTGAGCACATGAGAGCCTTGGAAAACACTCTAGATCTAAACCATAATAATAATTTTTAATAGAGTACCACTGCAAACTCCTGCCCAATGTTTGTTAAGCTCTCTGGATGACCTTTATGCTTATCTGTATCAATTTTTATACCTTAGGCTTTAAAGTCCTAGGTAAGATGTTAGCCAGTATATTTTATTTTATACACTAAGAATACTTTACACACACACATAAGTGCCTCACATACTTAGTGAAGATTACTTCCACTGATGACTAGCTTCATATGTAAAGTTACAGTTTTGAGTGACTTAGGACTCTGAGGTGAAATGATTATACTTTATTGTTCCATATTCCAAATTATTTTTAAAGTGTAAAAAAAATTCAGAAGCATTTATTAACCAATGTTCCTAACTAAAAAAACAACACACACACACACAAAAGCTAAAAATACAGAATAATCACAACATACTTTTACTAACTTACAAACTGGTCCTAGAAAATTACAAATTAGATAACCATCAAATTAAAAAAGGTTATAATTTAAATGTTATTTTGTTCAACTCATTTGGTCTCTATTCCCAAAGAGCATAGAACATTTCTTTTCACTGTATCTTTTTTAACTAACACCAAAATATATACAAAAATATTTGTGAAAATAAGTGTTAATAGCAGATAAATGTGACATGCATTATGTACAATCCCACATTCTCATTTACTTCTGTTTCTGTGTCATATGACCCCTCTAAGGTAGAAGTGATTATAAAAAAAAGCTCAGAAATCAACATTTCTATTTACATGCACCAGTAAAGACAATAGTTTATGGCATCTTTTTAAAAATTATTTTTCTCCTGAGGTAGAGTCTTGATATGTTACCTAAACTGTTCTTGAACAAGTGATCCTCCTGCCTCAACCTCCCAAATGGCTAGCACTACAGTCATGCACCACCATGAATTTTTAATGAATAGATTCTAGTTACCTTTTCACCATCAATTCTTACTGTAAGACATAAAGTCCAAGGTCCCAAACTTACCTAGACTTTTATCAATAATATTTGGGATTTTAAAAGTTAATAACTTTGAAAGTTACTTGGAGAGTAGCTTTTAGATGTTTTCACTTCACCTTTTATAAAAGCCATTCTACGCTATTCAGGCTATTGATATTTGCACAAGTAGCATGAAAGGAATACTTCCAAACTTCTGAATTTTAAAGTTCTCATCTCCTTTCCTTATTACATTATTCCACATAAGATAGGAAACAATCAGGTTGGCTAGCTCTGTCTTGATTCCTCCCTTCCACTGTCTACTTGCTAAGTACAATACAATCAAAGGTTTCTACAGTGTTCACATATGCCAACCCCTATGGGGAATGCTCATTCTTGGCCACAACCAGGTCAGCTCCTACTGAGTTGGACATAAATCAGGTCTACAGAGAAAGAAGAATCACACATGTGGAAAATAGTTATATGGGATTTAAGATGGTGATATCTGGCAAGACTTTCAGAAATCATGAGTTTAAAAAGAAGAGTGAAATTGTTTTATATACTGTCTTTTCTCAGAGTATGAAAAGAAAGAATCTCTGACGAGTTTTTCCAGTATGTTCAAACAGTTTCACCATGAAGTGCTGTAGGACTAGAATGAATTCTCTAACATTTTTATGTCAGTTTTCTCATCTATAATATGGAACACTGATAATTAAAAAGTGGTAGACAACATAACTGAATGTACTGTCTCTTCTCTGCCAAGTTTAAAACAGTCATAAGTTTACTACCAAGATGTATCCTTTTGTAATGCTCCCAAAATGAACACTTAAAACTTACTTTCAGCCCATGTGGAAGTCCATTCCACAAAACACAGCATAACTGCTTCTCCCTCACACTTTCAGCCAGGCTGATGCTCTCAGTTCAGGCCATACTCTTTCTGTGGCCACCTCCACACTGAAGGTCACTGGAAGCGCTCCTCCACAGAGCTACCTGGCTTCCAACAGCAAACAGGGAAGGGCAGAGCCCGCAACCTCAGGAGGTACCTCCCAGCAGCTGAGCCAGCAGGTGATGAACCCAGTGCTGCACAGCCCGTCGCTGCTGCCTAGCCCCTCATACTTCCATCAGCAGAGGTTCCTCAGACACCCTCCACCTCCCACAGCAAGGCGATTCTTGGAAACAGCAAGAGATTTGACGTTGGCTACAAAAAGACAAATCTCAACAGAACAGTTCTGCAAAGTGGGAAAGAGTAGCAAAGAAGAAGAAAAAAGACAACCAATCTGAGAAGAATTTTACCTCAGCCTTCACTAAGAGCAGGGAAAAAGATTAAGAAATAGCTTATTTATCTTCAAAGTGAGAGATAAATATTATCATTCTATAATAGTATTTTAGTTCAGAATAGTATAAAATGGTAGGTAATATTTGACTATCATAGTATAATAGCATCATTTGTACAGAGATGCAGACCAGAAAACCAAAACACCATTTCATTGGCAGTCAGAAACCTATTTCCTTTGGTTGTCAGCATAATGTTTTGAAATCTTTACAAAGGAAGACTTTTAGAAATTTTATTTTTCAAATAAGCAAAAATCAGATAATGCCCATTTGCTGCCCTCTTCTATTGTACACTTGTTTTTACTTCCTTCTACTGCCTTTAAATAAAGTATACTTTATTCTTCTGCTTCTCAGTTTAATGTCTATTTCTTAAACTATCTAATCAAACATTGTACCACTAGTATTAAGAAGAAAACTGAATAAATTGCCCCCATTAATCTCAATATATTTTACCTCTAAAAATCATTAATAATTAAATTAGGTTATTTGGAGGTAAGTCCTCTATTTTCGCTGATTTGGATGTGAATGATGGCTTCTTCTATGCCTTATTAGATAACAATTCCCTTTCCTGCTGAGAAATCTAAGCAATAATCTCATCTGGGAGCCTCTGGGTCTCAGGCCCCTAACTACTGTGAAATAAATTACAGTGGGAATTCTGTGTGAGAGCCAGATTATAGAAAGAAATTGGAATGGGATCCCTAAATCAGATCCTATTTATGAACTATAATAATTTCAACCAGACTCAACAAAAGGGCAGGATGAAAAGGTTATCTCTGGCTACCTGCTTGACAGTTTATTTGTATTATTGTCACTCAAAGGTCTTTTGCACCATTTTGAAATACTCATGTCACAATCTGTGACATGTCCCTCTGACATACCAAAAAACTTACTGGATCCTCTCATATACTTTCCTGAGATAACTAGTTTGAGATTTAAAACACTGCCTTGGTTTTTTTACTCAACATGTACTAAACAATAGTCCTAAGATGAACCCGTTTGGAAAACCAAATCCTAGATATTAAAGATAGAATTTTAATATATAAATTCTGAATCATTCTAAGCACAGTGGTTTTCTTTCTCAATCTGGTTTCCAATTTTATTTCTATTTTGTCTCCAGTAATGTCACCACTCTAAGAACCAAATTAAACACAACTGTGGGAGAGTCTATACCTGTTTCTGTTCTTCCTCAGTACTTTTTCAGAAATCATTTAGTGGAGCTGTATGGGACACAGTTAACACAGGCTTGAGAGTCCGATAAATTTAGACCCAAATTCTTGTCTAAATCACACAACTTCAGGTATTTTAAATTACACTTTTTTTTTCACTTTTCTTTATTTAACATGGAGAGTAGTATTTACCCAAGAGCAGCTGTACTCAAAACAAGATCACGTATCTGAAGCACAGGGTACAGAGACACGTATGTACTTATTGCTCAATACATAATAGAGATAGATAGCTAGACAGATACATATGGAAGTGAAGGAAAACAACCTTAATTCTACAACCACAGTAATACAAACATATATTTCTTTGTATTTTATGCTCAAATAAAACATATTTTACATCATAATTGTAAAATGCAGTTTAATCCTTTTTCTATAATTACTTTCATATTATCATGTGGGGATAATTACCCTTTCACTTTGTGACCTAATATTCCATTATAAGTAGATTACTACAATTTAACCACTAAATTTCTCCCAAGTATTTGAGGAATTTTGGAGTTGCATATAATGGTTCAATAGCATTTTCATGAATATAGTTTTTCATTCAATGAGACTCTCTCCTTAAGATGAACTTCCAAAGCAGGTTTCTTTTAGGTAAAGCATGAACTTTTTCAACACTTAGTTCTGCCAAACTGCTTTACATGGGTTTATGCAACTTGTAGATCCTCCTCCAATGGCATAAACTTTATTTTTATTTTTGAAATGGGTCTTACTGGTTTTTGTTAATTTTTTTTGTTTCGTTTTTTTGTTTGGTACCCAGGATTGAACTCATGACCTCACGCTTGCCAGGCAGGCACTTATGCCACTAAGCTAAATCCCTGGCCCTGTTTGTTTTTGAGACAGAGTCTCACTCTGTAATTCAGGCTGGCCTTGAAGTCACTGTGGAGCCCTAGCCGGCCTTGAACTCACAGTGATTCTCCTGCCTTAGCCTCCTGAGTGCTGGAATAATAGGCATGCACCATCACACCCAGCTAAGGGTCTCACTGTTTTGACCATTCTGGTCTCAAACTCACCATCTTCCTGCCTCAGTGTCTTTCAGACTCCCAAGTAGCCGAGTTTACAAGTACACTGCCACTATGCCTGGCTAAATGTCATAAACAATATAATGTCCTCTTCAAGATCCAGTATTAATCTTCCATTTGCTAAGTACTTACCATATGCCAAGCACTAGTCTAAGGACTTTATATAAATATTACTTCATCATCCTCACAACACATCTCTGGAGTAACTACGGTTAGTTACCCTCTTTTGCAGATGAAGAAGTTAAGGTTCAGGAAATTTGAAAGTCATGTCCGAGGGGACACAGCAGCTAAGTGATGGTACTTGGACTCAAACTCAGATGCTGTCTAATGCACAGTGCTCTTAAACACTTGGCTATATTGCTACCTTACTCCTCCACCCCATAACAGTAGATGGAAAAAGATATTTTATTAATGCTTCAAACTGCAATTTGTTGATTGCTACTAAGGCTGATTATTTTTACATGAGTTAAAAAAAAAACCTTTATTCTCTTCCAATGTTACTTGTTCACAAGCAACTTCTATAAAGTGGTGGGGTGATTTTGTTCCCTGCATATTTATTATTTGGGTGTGTCAGCACAGCCTTTTCCCAGGACGCTCTGGTCCCACCTGGATGATTTCACCGAGATTCTGACTCTTCGGAGAAGGTGACTCTCCTCCTCCTCCTTCCAGCCCAGTAGGAGTGGAAAACACATTTTCTCAGTTATGTCTATGTCTTCACTCATTCCTGTGGTGTGGCTCTTTGCTGTCTTGGAATGCTCTATCATGAGTGAGAGCACAGACCCAATGACCTCTTTGAGGGCTGCAGACCACAATAATCTTTGTAACTGAACAAATTTACCAAGGTCTTTGAAACTCAATCCCACTGCCCCATGCCCTACTGCACCCTTTCTCTCCCTCTTCAAATCTCCCTTCTGCTGAGATAAAGACTGAAATGTATAGGTGTTTTGTCAACATGTAATCCAAACAAAGTATCTTTAAAACTCCACCTACAGTTTACTAAGTTTAAAAACTAGATTTACCTAATAAATTTTCCAATATACTCCCTTACCTGCATTATGTTTTTAAGTACATCCAAGTGCCCAGGCTGCCAGTCTCCTTGACTCTAGGGTCAAAGTCTTCCAAGCATATCACCAGTGCATCCAGTGGTCCACAGTCAACTATGGCCTGAGCTATCTGGGGAGAATGTTTACCAACTGCTCTCAACACAAAGCTTTCTTGTAGAAGTGCTAACAGGGTGAGAGAGATCAAATCCAAGATGAATTGCACACTCACACACACAAAATCTAAAGCCGAACAAAAGGAACATTAAAATGACATTAATATAAATAAAGCTCAATTGTTTTTGAGTACAAAAAATGAAAAACATCCTGTAAAATCATTTGGATTATTTTATGATCACCCATTGCTTCTGTTCAGTAATTAAATTGAAAACCAGGTCAATTTTAAATTACATTTCAAATGTTTTACTCTGAAGCATGCCTTTAAAAATTCTACAGAATAAAAGATAAATACTGTAGTTTCCACAAATTCATAATTTAATGAAACTGTGTGAGCCTGCATTACACTGATAGGTACTTTGCCCCGTGAGAACTCTTGGATTGTTAGCACATGTAACTAAACTATGTCAACTGACTAATCTATTTCCCTTACTTGTCCTCAGTCCCCAAGCATGGTTTCATGACCTCAACTAATCTTTCTGGTGTCCCAAGTTATTCCGAAAAAGCCATCATGTTCCAAGATGCGCTTACCAATCATCACATAAACATAAAAGCGCAACATTCATTAGTTACTTTTCAACTTGTCCTGGCAAGCAAATAAGCTAATCCCATGGGATATAAGTTGTTTGTATTCACTAGAAATAGTTTTCTTTAAAAAAAAAAAAAGCAAATTAACATTCTGTACATTTTTAAAAATGCTTCCTATTTGTATTTTCTATATATAAACTTTCCTATTTATAAATTTCTCATTAAGAACTGAGAAACTGAAACCAACATACAAGCCTAAACATTTCTCTTCCTACCACTATAAACATTAAATTATACAAATAAATTGGTTATAACACTTGTTTTATGGTTAAAATGACAGTAATAATCTCATAACTTTTATTAATAAAATCCAATTAATCTTCTACTTTACAGTAGGAGTTTCTAATTCTTTACAGTAACTACTAAAAAGTGACTAACTATGGCACCTGCTTTGAAAGCCTTCTACTTACTTAGGCTAAAATAGTGATATAATAAAAATTATAGGAACAAGAAAAAACAGGTTTTTTTTTTTTAAATTTTAAAGAGAATAGAACAAAACAAAACAGAACAAAGCAGATCAGAACAATGCAAGCAATACAGAACTTCAAAACGAGACAACAGGAAATCAACAGTGGCTACCATAGTGTCTCCTGTTTTCTTCAAAATAGTTCAAAAAACAAGTATTTTTTAACACATATCTAAAAAATTGAAGTATGTTGCTAATATAAGAAATGTTATATTAGCACCAATGTTTTCATGCGATGTGTTTTCTTCAGTTTCTTAAACTATGGCAGCAACCCAATTTCTACCAATTTATTGTAAAAAAAAAAATTAAGGTAAAGTTTTCAAGTAGCTTTCCATAGATTATTTTCTTATAATGGTATAAAAATAAGGATAATGCATTTACTGTCAATACCTGAAGCTAATTTGACCTTTCATTCTAAGGAATTGTCAAATTTACACTTTATAGGTTTTAATAGTCACTACAGTGTCTGTAATTCACACTTTCTAATTCTCTCTTACTTTTTACTCTACTCCAGATTTCTAATGTTCCTCTCTTCTATTCATCACAAGAACTGCCTTTTAAAAAAGAAAACAAGCAAAACCACAGGACTTTGTACCTCATAAAGAAGACATTAAACCTCCTGTGAGAAATAACTTACAGAATGATAAGTGAAGGCGACAGAAACTTGTGAATCATGCTTTGCCTTCTCACTGCCTCCTCACTGTTCTGCCTAGTATGTTTTGTTTCATTACAACTAATAGACATATGTTCATATTTAGAAAACTTCTATGTGGAACACAAAACCACAGATCCTGCTCTCAGATGAAAGCTAAGAATCCAGGAAGAATCTCTAACAATATTTTATAAAGAAAAAACATCCATAACAAGAATGAAATTTTAAAAAAAAAATGAAATTTTTGGGATTCCTTGTGGATGCATTAGTGACTCTCCAATCCATAAAAAAAAAAAATTTTACACATTTGGGATTTAATTCTGGTAAGATATATATAAGATATATATATAATATATATATTATATATATATATATATATACACACAATTTACCATTTTAAAGTGTGCAATTTAGTGGGATTTAATAGTCATAGTGTTGTGCAACCATCACCACTGTCTTGTTCCAGTATATCTACATCACACCCCTAAGAAATCCCTTGTATATTAAATAGTCCCCTTATTCTGCTTCTTCCCACTAACCCTTGGTAGTCACCAATCTACTTCTGTCTCTATGGCTTTCCATATTCTACCTATTTCATCTAAACAGTACCTTAGAATATGTAGCCTTTTAAGTCTTTCACTTGGCATACTGCTTTGTAAGAGTCATCCATGTTGTAGCATTTATCAGTACATTACTCCTTTCTATGACTGTATAATAGCTTGTTGTAGATATACACTTCATTCATCTGCTGATGGACTTGGGTTGTTTTCACCTTTTGATTAATGCAAATAATGCTGCTTTGAGTATCTGTGTAGAAGGTTTTTTTGTTTGTATTTGTTTTTTACAGGACTGAGGTTTGAAACAAGGGACCCATGCATGCTGGGCAACTGCCTTACTACTGAGCTACATCCCCAGCCCTTGTTATTTTTTGAGACGAGTCTCATAAAGTTACCCATGGTGGTCTTGAGCTTGTGAGTCTCATGTCTCACAAGTAGTTAGGATGTTATGATAAACTAGCCGAGTAAAATCAGTAGTACATGACGCTATCCACAGGATCCTTAAACCAAACTGGCACTGTATAGAAACACAGAATAGTATAATAGCAGAAGAAAATGTATTAGGGTACTTTAGACAATGCCTAAAAGAATTCACATGTTTATTTACTTTGTAAAAACTGCTTCATCAAACTTTCCATTAAGCACATTCTCTCCCTCTACCCCTTGCTTCAAAGCTGTTTCTCAGTACTGTACTAAAGTTCACTTGCATGTAAGATTGTTGAAAGCAACTATTTGTTTGCCTAGGGGCCCTACAGTGTTCCCTGAGACAGATCCTATAGCTTTAATATTCTCATATACAAAAATACTATTTAGTATGCAATTCTCTAAAAATGTTTCAATTATCTCTTTACATTAACAACAGACAATGGCTGCATATCAGCCCCAAAACAAAATACTCCAAAAATATTATGCACAGTTCGGAGAATTTAAAATTGTATTAATATACTAATAGTTGTAATGCTTACAAGCTTAAGACTATGCCAAAACTTTCAACTTTTTAAAAAAATCTCAATATATAAGTTTTTTTAAAAAAATTCTTAAATTCTGCTGTCAATAAATAAACAAGTTGTGGAAGGACATCCCCCTTTACAACTGCTTCCATTAAGTTGTCAGTGTAATTGGCCAGTCTCCCAAGAGCCAAGTCTGTTGAATTATTGGAACCACATTGAGAAAAGGCCTCAGCAAATATATTACACCTGAGTTAAATTTTGAAAGACAGAGAATCATCAAAATTTTAAATTAAAAGGCAAACACAATTCAGTGTATATATGTAGACAAGAAAACTAAGGGTAAAAATCAGTAAAAATAAAAAATATCCACTAAAACCTAATGGGATATTTGAAAGCATCTAATGGATCAAGACACAAAATCACACAAGCTGTAATTATCAAACAAGCAATACAGCATGAAAACAAAAAACTCTTATATAGAGTTAGAACCTCTAATTCAGCAACTAAATAGCTATGTGACTCGACAGGGTTGTAAGGAGGAATGGAGAGAGAAGAGGTAGTGTATGGTATAATGCTGGCCCCTGGCCAGCAGAAAAGGAAGCGAGGTAGGTTTTCCCACCAGCCTTTGTGTATTCCATCTTTAAGGCTCATTTCTGGACTTCTTCTCACTGAAGTCTTCCATTTGGTCTTCCCTCCCATTCCAACTGAACTTACGACTTCAGAAATGTTATCAGGATCTCTCTCAGAGCCAAAGGAGCTAGTCGGGCCATTTGGCTAGGGACTCAACACTCTTAAAAGGTTACACAAATACTACTGCCAAATAAATTCCTTAAGGTAAGGAAGTATGTATATTACTAGCTCTCATACATAATATTCATCCTAGGGTTGAATATACAAGAGTTCTATCACAACAATAATAAAAGTAACATATTTACAAAGCATTTATCATATGCAAGTACTGCTTAAGGACTTTTTTATGTATTAATTCACTTATCTCTCATAACCAACCTGTGAAGTAGGTGGTATTATTATGTCTATTTTGTGAATAAAGAAACTAAGGTTGAGAAAGGTTAAGTAAACTGTCACACAAAATGGTAAAACAAGGTTAGAATTCAGAAAATCTTTATTGATAACCTTCAAATAATATGCACTAGAAATTGAGGGGTTAGAGAACGAGATACTAGTAGTACATTCTGGTTATTTTACTGGATATTCTCTATATTAATTTGGTTACTATAAACTCTGCAAAATGATCAAATGTTATTCTTGCTCTACTGATGGCTGTTTAGAGTCCAAGGTTACAAGACAGGGAATGAGAGTTCAGACTGGAATGAAGTACTCCACAGTTCTCTAAACTTAATTTATACCACTTTATTAAACTCATTATTTGTCTTTAAAAACAAATGATACATAAAAACAAATATTACCCATATTCTTTAATTGCATTATATCCAGAAATATTTAAAATAAAAAATTTTTTAAATTTACAATAACACCCAAGATTAGACCAAACAGGGTCACCAAATAAAGGAAACAATGTTTGTCACATATTTGATAATATGACTTGTGCTTTTCAGTTTCTAGCTCCATTTAGTCATCACTTTTATGTCTTAAGAGGGTAGATTAGATCATCTTCCGTAAGGCCACAATTGCCAAGTCTGAACTCCACTCAAACTAGTTAGCTATGGGTGGGACAGGGCTCCTGCTCACTCTGGTATCTTAGCTCATGTGAAATTAAACCAATGTTTGCAGATGTTTTTTATATTATGTATTTGTATTTTTGATGGATAACTTTTGAAATCTCACAGCAAAGTGTAAAGCACAGAATAACACACCAGAATGACAACCAAAAGTTGACACAGGAAGTGAAGCATGTAGCATCCTCTTGTAGTTCCAGTAGTCTGGAAGGCTGAAGACTGCAAGTTTGAGCCCAGCCTGGACAATTTATCCATTTAACCAGACCCTGTCTCAAAAAAATAAAAGAGCCGGGGATTTAGCTCAGTGCAAAAGGCCCTAGGTTCAATCCCCAGTACCAGAAAAAGAATTAGTGATCTCTTTGTAGTAGCTTTATTACTTTATTACTGTTGTTTTACCATGGTAAGACATAAAACATAAAAATTACCACTTTAACACATTTTAAGTGTGTTAATTCAGTGGCACTACGTCCAGTCACACTGTTGTCTAATCATCATCGAAGAACCACCAAAATATTTTCTACAGTGGCTGTACCAGTTTATGTTTACACTAGCAATGTACAAGGGGTCCAGTTTTTCCACATGCTGACCAACAAGTGCTATTTTCATTTTTAAACATAATAACTTTCCTCATGGGTGTGAAGTAGCATCTCACTGTGGTTTTGTTTGCATTTCCCTATGTGGAGCATCTTTTCCTGTGCATATTATTTTTAATCCAATTTTTAACTGAGTTGTTTTGTCATTGTTGCCAAATATTATGTGATTTTTCAAATAAGGAATATGCACATTTTAATTAAGAGGTTAATAGTCTTAAAAAATGTAACATAGAGTTTCATAAAGGTACTTGAGACCAAAAATATAAAATATGCTTAAAAGAGTTTTTAAAGAATCACAATTATGTTCCATTATTTTTTCCATATGATTCTGGTATTTCCTTTTCCCAAAGTTTGATACATTTATGTGAAGGCAATTGTTTATTGTCTTTCAAAATACAATACAATTAGGAAATCAATCTATACTAGGTTATTCATATTGGATATTTTCAATTAAACCTCAAATCTTTACATTGTTAACAATTTGAAGAGTCAACAATTTGGGGTTGTATTTAAATATTTGTTCCCCATAATATTTAGCTAACCTACAACATATCTCCCAATTTTGGGAAATTTCAGTTTACAACTTAGAAACACAGTATTTTACCCTCCAAAATGGTATTTCATTAGTCTATATGCTCAAATTTTCTTTATGTATTTTTCCATTTTTCTATTGCATCTAGCTTGTAAAATAAAAAGTCAATAAAATGACTTATAATTCCTTTCTACTACCATATCCAATACCAAAGTTAGGCTTCTGTGCCAATGCTTTTTCTGCTCTATCAGAATTTTCTTATATTCCTGAATTCAAATAGTAGCACAACGGAAGTTCTGAAAATTTAAAAAGTTCCAAAGTCACAATGAATAAAAATCTAGTGTCAGTTTGAAATACCATTGTTGGAATAAACTTTTTCAATCAATGACCTTCAGTAAGGCTTTCTGAATTGAAGAAAATTCTCAAAAATATTGTCCCAAATGTCTAGTTCTTGAATTGCCTCTTAGTGCTTCATAACTATTAGTCCTCAGGTGCTTCTCTTTCTCCAGAAGGGCATGTTCTTACCACCTACACTGACTAAGCATAGAGACTGTTACTCTAATTGTAAATTTGTCCCAAAAATAGAGATGTGCAAGAGGTACTGCATTAATGGTGGAAAGAGGGAAGGGGAAAAAAGAGAGCAAAGGGACAAAGAAAAAACAAAGCACCATATATAACATATAAAAAGTTTCAGGGGCCAGGGATGTTAACACAGAGGTCTCTACCTAGTTTGCTCAAGACCCTGGGTCCAATCCCCAACACAGCAGGGGAGAAAAGGAAAAACTTTTCTTAGCTGCCTATCCATTAGGAATCCCTGGTCCACAGTGAGTGAATACATGAAAATTTACGGTCCGTAAGTTAACAGCAGCCAGAATAGTTGTCACAGTATCTAGTAAACCAGCCCTCTAGCAAGAAGCTAGTAATATCACTAAAGACTCCACCAAAGGCCCCAACCTGTACTATCTAACAGCATATCTAATACTAGAAATAAGAATTCAAGACTGGGCCAGGGGTTTAGCTCAGCAGAACAAGCACCTGCCTGGCAAGTGCTCAGTGGGAGAGTATTTGCCTAGCATGTGGAAGGACCTGGGGTCGATTGCCACAACAATCAAGCAATTAATAATAAAAGATATCACACTATTAATATCTATACACCAATTCAGTCTACCCTGTAAAAACTAGTACGATGTGAAAATACAGTATCCTTTAAAACAGCAGGCTTTTCTGGTTTTTTTTGGTGGTACTGTGTATTGAACTCAGGGCCTTGTGCATGCTAGGCAAGCACTCTATCACTGAGCTACATCCAGAGCCCAGAAGAGCAGGTTTTTGTGAAAGAATCATGGTGAATGTTCATACTAAGATGTGTTTTAAGTACATTATGAATGCTATTAGATTTTTCTTCTAACAGCACATTGAAGTACTAAATAATTTGAAAATTTTCACCATTTCAGAAACATGTAATTTAAAATCATATACCATATATTATTTGTTTCGTTTTATTTTTTTGAGACAGGGTCTCACTATATAGTCCAGATTGGACCTTGAGCTGGCTTATGTAGCCCAAGCTGGCCTCAAACTCATGGTAATCCTTCAGGCATGCACCACCATGTTCAACTATCACATATTATTTTCCTAAATCTTGAAGCCATTTAATTGCCTCAATTAGCAATGGCTTCATACAGATGCATAAAGTATTATGTAAACTTCTTTATTCTTAACTCTCTGAACATGCATATATAAGTACTGACTTACCATGTTTTTACTACAGGGTTATTTGTAAAATATTATAGAACTTTACTCCTAGTTCTATAAATAGCTGGTTCAGGAGAAGATTATTTTAGGTAGCTAACCAGTTTAAAAATAATTTTCCTGCAGTTTTTATTAGCTTATTTCAGAAGACCTCCTAACACACCTAAGAGTGGCCTGGTATTCCACTATGCCACGAAATATGTTTCTTTATATTTTATAACCAACTACCTCCATTTGCTGACATTTTATAATTGGTAAAAGTAACAATATATTATCTTTACTATTGCAGTCATGTGTTGTTGATTATTCAGAGAGAGAGAGTGTCAAAACTCATTTTTAAATAGCTGCAAGATGTAATGTTTCAAACATACAGGGTTTGAGAGTACATAAAGAGATTTTATGACAAACATTAAACTTTTTAATGTTCTCACATGTATTCTTTTAATTTAGAAGGAATAAACCTCAATGAGGAAAAACCTTCAAGGTACAATAACAATTTCTTTGTACAGTAACAATTTTTCTAGCAACAATTTTGACTAGAAATCAAATTTACTCTTTTCTAAATATTCTGAAGTGATCCTGCAATACATTAAGTAAGCCAAATTCTGTCATTAGTATCTCAAAAATACGAGAAACATAAGATTTAAAATTCAATAAAAATTCTCTGATAATCTTAACCTTTAATATTTTTTTTCATATACAATCATTCAAAATTCTTAGCAAGAGAATTACTGTTTGACCAGGGTTCCTATATGGAAAATGTTTTTCACATTACTCTGGATCCTTAATACTACATGCTTACCAATAGTGCCCTAGGGGTAAAGGGAGAAAAGAAAACAAAATCATCCCAGATACACAGACAATATGTTAAAGTCAAAATAAAATGCATTGCACAAAGTCACTACCAAAAAGAAGGTACTAACCTGAAAAAAGTATCTGTAATGTATAACCAATACACACATATTGTGATTCATTCAAAAGCAATTTAAAATCCATGGTGATTTTTAAGAGTAAATAATTTGAATGGTTAAGTTTATTGACTACTAAAGAAAAGACTTCATAACAATACAGGTAATTAATTAAAGAATATATTGGGGTATGCGTGATCAGTCTCTAAAGCAACCAGAAGGATGCTTAAATCAAATCGAAGCAATATGAAATACGTTCAAAATAAATTTCTCAGGAAAAAGTCTTACTTAGTATGCCATCAGGAAAAGTTATAAATGGGTAATTTCAAAACATTATTATATTCTTTTGTATTCCATTTCTTCATAAGCCAGGCCATAAGTGTAGAAGGTCAATTCTAAACTACATATACTGTGGTGATCACTTAGCCTACTAGCTGGATTAAATTCCATAAGGTAAGTAGAGTGCAGTGATTCATATTAAGACCTAGCTATTTGGGAGACTAAGGCAGGGGGATTGCTTGATCCCAAGGAGGCCAACCTGGGCAACATGACAAGACTCCATATGAAGGAAAGGAGGGAGCTAGGGAGGGAGTTCCATAATATATTCTGTATTGTACTAAAAGGTGATACTCTGTATCTTAAAATTTATGTGTATTTCATTAAATTTCTAAAATATTATTTTCCCATTTTAAAACTGATTTAGTTTGTATATATGTATATTGTCCAGAAAGTAAATCTTTGTACTTAGTAAATGCCCATTCACAAAAGGCGTTGAGTTTTAGAAATCAAGGAGGAAAAAAAAGGTTAAAAAATGTAAAATGCTCTAATCAAATCAGTTTGTGTGTATGAAACCCCTTGTGTGAAGTATCGTTCTGGGTACTGTGATGAGTATAAATACACATGCATAAATACACACAACACACAGAAAAAAGATAATCTATATGAAACAACTACAAAAGATTATGAATTCTAAAATAACATTTTTTAGAAATGGATAATTTCTGATGGGCAATGGATTGCCCATGGTTAAGGACATCAAGGGGTGAGTGTGGCTATAAAAGGACACCACCAGAGATCCTAACAAAGATGAAAGTGTTCTTCTGCATCTTGACTACGGTGATGACAGATGCACACAAGATAAATTTGTATAGAATGAAAGACACACACACACACACACACGCAAATGCAACTGGGGGAACCTGAGTAAGATCTTGAGTTTTTATCAGTAGCATCATCCTGGTTCTGATATACTGAAGTTTTGTAACAAATTATCTTTCACGTAAACTCTGTATTATTCCTTACAAAGTCTTGTGAAACTAAATTACCTCAGACTTACAAGTTTTTTTAGGAGATTAAAAAAAAAACACTGAACTTTCTCCAAGTTGGCCGTGTCACCCCTAAAAGACAAAAAAAGAGAAAAGAAAAAGAAAAGGCACCCAAGGAATAAACACCAAGATCCCAGTGACAAGAAGTCACCACATAGGTGCAGTAGTAATTCCCCTCCAATAAATCCAAAGTAAATTTCTTATGACAGAGTAATAACTTGCTACCTTATCATTCAGATGGTGGTTGAATTATCGTTAATAAAAAATTTTTTAAAAAGAGAGACAGAGAGGGTGGAAGAGAGAAGCTGAGTTCGGACTGAGGAGCAGAATGAAAGCGCCCTAGAGATGCGCTAAGGCAGGTTTTATCTTGACATACTTCGAATCTCTTGGGAAAGAATCAAGCATACCGCGTCCCTTTCGCTAACCCAACACAAGAAACACTGCAAACCAGTCAGGAATTCTCCGCCGCGAGGAAACGGAGGGCGACCAGGGCAGGGTGAGGAGTCTCGGCACCCGGATCGAACGGGGCGGCCGGGGGGATTCCCGAGCTCGCGCCCGGGCCTCGCGCCGTCCCACACCGCCCGCCCGACGGCGCCGAGGACCGCGGGGTGGCGTCCGCCGGGAAGCTGCGCCTGGCGGCCCGTCCCCTGCCGGCCGGAAGCTGCGCGCCCCCCGCCCCGGAGGGCCGCGGGACCTCGGACGCCGCTCCCGCGCTCGGGCGGCCCAGCCCGGCCGTGGGGAGAGCTGGGCTTGGGCGGGCGAGGCTGAGGCCCGGCCGGCGCGGGGGCCGCACGGGCGGGCGGGCCGCGGTTCCAGCGAGGCGCACCCGTGCTCTGCAGCGACGCTATAGAGTTCTGCGGCCCGCGCGCCCGCTCCGCCGCCGTTCGCGCGCCCTGCGCCGGGCTTCCTGGTCCTCCCGGCCTGAGAGGGAGGCGCGGCCGGAGGAGGCCTCGCCGCCAGCCCGTCGGGCCCCGCCCGTGCTCCCGCTTCACGGTCATGGTGCCCGCAGCCGCGCTCCTCCCGGCACTGGCACCGGCCCGCGGAAGGGGCGACCGTGGGCCGCAACGCCGGCGGTTTCCGCGCGCGGCGCGGCGCCGGCCGGCCGACCTGAAGGAACCAGCGCGGCCGCTTGCGGCTCAGCGGTCCGGGCGTGACGTCACTGGACGGCGGGCGAGGACGGCCAATCCCGGGGGCTCCGCGTGCGGGGCTCCCCGCGCCGTACTGCACCGCGCTGGCGGCCCGGCCGGCTGGGGATTCACGGGGAGCCCCCAGCTCCGTGGAGTCGTGCGAGCTTCGTTGGTCACGAGAAATCTCATTTGCTTCATTGTAGAAACTGCCAAATACGTCGCTGTCGACGCACTCCGAGGGTCAGCATTGCCCTTTTCAACCCAGCTTTCTATGTACCTAAGGCTTCAGCTTTCGAGACTCCTGGAAGGTCCCAACCGCGTGCAGACGCTTGATCACTTAAAAGTATTTATTAAGCACTCCTAGAGAAAAGCAGAGGAGGAAATTATAGGCTAAATGTCCTCTCTCTGGTGGCTTTTTGCTAATGACCACTATACTATGCCTGTTTCTTCATTTCCATGTGGTTTTTTTTTAAAACTTATGTCTTTTTAAATCTAGGCTTCATTTTGCTTCTGAGTGGTACTTCCTAAAGAAAAAGAGAGAGACGCTTTACCTAGAAAGCTACATATCTCTAGTTTATATAACCTGAAATCTTTACCCAGTTTAACAAAATTTAAGTGCTATACTTAGTCTACAAAATTTAAGTACTGTACTTAGTACTGTACTTAGCTTGTGTTTGAAAACTGTATACCAAATGTTTCAAGGACAACAGCCAACTTTAAATATTTCTCCATCAGAAACTACAATTTCATCAGTGTCAAATGGGCAGATAGCCATGACAGGAAATCCTTGATCTCTCTTCTTCAGAAGAAAGAAGCCTGCAAAGTCAGCTGGTGTACCTACATTTGGGGTGAATCCTCTCTTTAAGATCTCACCTAGACCTGAGCTCTCTGACGAAGTCCGGATATATTGTGGAGCCCCCAAATAGAAGAATGGGTCAGCAATCAGAGAAAGGAAAAAATGTGTTCAGTCAGATCCCTGGTACCCCCAGAATAGGCATGTCTTTTGCTTAGTCTAGAAGGGAGTGATAATCAAATCCACTTAATTCTGAACTATAAATTCACGATGATCTCTACATTTTCCTAAGAGAACTAGTCCTTGAAAAGTTATGTGTTTCCTACTTAGATGTGTCGGGGGAAGCACTGAGTAATTAATTAAAATTGCAAATAATTTTATTTTTGATTCCTTATTGCATTGTGAAAAACTTCCATTAAAATGAAGAGGTTCCATGTGCATTGTTTATCTTTAAAACAATTCAAACTCCTACCAAATACCCCTGCCATTTTTAGTAATTGCCTTACTATGTATTTTCTACTTTTAAAGTTTTGAAACTTTAATAGTGAAAATAATTGTGGGAGCCTACAAAGTTCAAAAACTTAAAGTCAAATGGTATGGGAATTATCTTAAACTATAAAGTGTCATTAGTAACAGTGTCCATGAGTTAAATCATACTCTTTCTGACAAAACACAAAATAGGACACCTACTTCAAATCTGAAATTGGACATACCAAAGAAGTCAGATCTTTACTCTTTTTTTCTAAAAGTCTTTTAAATGAAATGGAGAAATATAACAGAAAGATCAAAATACACATAGAAATGAAACAGTTGTTAATTTAAATATAAAATATGGCAGATTACTTTTACTGACAAGAAAACCAGTCTATATATTCTGACCCATCTTTAGCCCCCTTTGAAACAAAATACCACTGTTTCACAAAATTAAATGAATGCTCCATGATCACTGACATACTTTTAAACTAATAGTTAAACAGTGAAAAAGGAAAGAACTGAGAGATGCTATAGTTTTTTTAATGATTAAAAATTACTCTTCTTAAATTACTGACTTTAGAGATATACAATGTAATTGAAAAATAAAAGTGTACATCAATTGAGAATGAAACATTATGAGAGCAACTTGCAAGTGTTTCCATGAAGTTTGCTTGGGAAACTTTGGCTTCTTTTGAAAAAAGATAATTATAAAATATAACTTCAAAATAATGTTTTCCCCAAATTCCTTTACTTATAAAAATGACACTGAAAAAAGAATAAAGCCAGTTAAAATCCTGTTGTTTCCCTTTATTAATCTCACTTGAGAATTAAGAATTACCATGAGATTATTTGCTACACATACCTAAAGGTTTTGTGAATTTTTAACATACATGTATTTTTTCAACTCCTAGCTGAATTTTTTAAATTATTAATTTATTATAAATTATTAATTTATAAATGTCAATTAGATATTAACATCCACATTTTAAAAACTTGTTGAGGTGCTTGAAGGCTATATATATATTCCTCTATCAAGCCAAATAGATATTAAATATCAATATGTGCTAAACACTTTGTAATGGGAGGATGTGCCTATGTTCCAGTGCATGAAGTCCAGTAAGAGAAAGATATTAATTTATTCTGCATGAGCATACTGCAATCTATATTAATTCAACAAGCAGATACCTCCCACTTTTTTTCCCCTCCCACTTTTTTCCCCTCCCACTTTTTAAAGGACTGTAATAGCTCTAGTGCTTAAGGACTTTGGGAGCAAAGATGAGAGACTTAGGGCAAAGTAGATAAAAAGGTGAGACTATCTAAAACATCATTTAAATAATAAGACTTCTTATTTTTAACCAAAAAAGCATCTGAGGTTTATCTAGATATCAAATCTCAAAAAAGGACTAAAAGATTATGTTAGCATTTTAAAAGACATTCAATCAGTAATTGCATGTAATTACTCCAGTCACAAGAATACAGTAATCACTTTGCCAACACCAAAGCCTAAATCACTGAAATAACTTCATATTTACATACTTGAGTTGGAAATAAAGGTATTACATATTCCCTAACTAAACTGCAGACTCCAAATATTGTGTACAGTGATAAAAGCAAACATGACTATCGTTAAATGTTTCACTGAGGGAAATAATGTCCAGGATGGTACATTTAGGTCTGAGCAGACCGTCCAGGTGTACAGGGGAGACACTTCCACCCGGGAGGAGGAGATGAACACATGTGTGCATGCATTGTGCTGTATCTTATTTCTTATTCTCTGCTTTTCAAACCTTTTGAAGCCAACTCTACACATCTTAAACTTTGAGGTTCTTCTGTTTCTTTTCCACTAGTACGCAGAGGGGACTGCGATTTCTCCAGTCCCAGCTCCTCAAGATGTATCTGCGCGCGGCTTCCTCTCCAGTCTTTCAGGGGATGCAGAGATCAAGTGCATCTTTTCCACCCCCAGAGGAAACTGCTACCGGGCTTTACAGTCAAGGATCTCACCCCCCCAAAGAAGGCACCAAGGAGCGCACAGGGACCGGCGACCAAGACTCGACGCCTTTGACGCAGAGCTCATCCCGTCACATTTTCCAGGCAGTGACACACACTCCAACCCCGCCAATTACTGCCGTTTAGTGTGCATGCGTGAACATCTCCTTTTGAAAGACTTGCGTGCGTTTCCTTGATTAAAAGTATAAGCGCGCCCCCACCCTTCTCACACCTGGGAGCACAGGTGGGTGTTTCTCCGGGCCCCTCCTCAGGTAAAACACACGGCACGGGAGGCACACGCGGGCTGAAAGGGCGCCCAAGCGCCGCCCCGGCTCTCGCAAGGCCTGGGGCGGCGTGGCGCTGGCCGTCTGCCTCCGCAGTCAGCAAGGGGGGCGCGAGCACCCCGCGCCCCACAGCACCCGGCTCCCTAAGCGCCCGGGCGCCGGATGCATCCCGGGGTGCTGCCCTCACCGCGCATGTGCGACCCTCAAACCTCCACCCCCTCTCTATTTTTTTTCCTATGTGATTTATTTTCGCTACATCAAGTCCCCAAGCCAAAACGTCTTGTGCATTGATTAATGTGGAGAATATTTGTATGCTCTGACTCCTGGAAATGACTGCAAAAAGTACACAGAGAAGACTCGTAAATTTCTGAAACTTTTGAAATAAAAATAGCATCTCCTGTTTATCCACTCTGCAAGTGGACTTTCCCCACTGAGGTTATTAGTCCGCGAAAACGAGGCTAACTTCGAGGACACGGTAGCGCCACATCTCAACCTCACAAGGGAGTGATTGCACTGCAATTTTCACCCTATTCTGGGATTTTCAATTTCTTTTCCTATTTCAGGGGAAACTCCTGAAGGCCGCTAATTTGAATTACTTTACCTCTTACTCCAATGTTAGCCCATGTTTAATTTTTAGAGTGAAGAATAAGGTTCTTAGATGAACACTATAAAAGACCAACCGCCTATAAAGAAAACATTAACTTTTCCCATCAGTAAGAAAGATTTCCTCGGAATGAAATGAATTATAAAGTCATGCTTTTTCTTCTAGGAGTGTCTTCATAAATCTAGGTAAAGACCTTGGCATTTTACAAAGTTTGGCATATATAAATAATTTCAGCATGTTTATGGCCATACCTCAAACAGAAAAATTTACTAATAAACGCAATACTGAAGAAACATAATGAAGTGAAAATAAAGACTTCTTGTAGCACAGTTGTATAGAAAAACAGAATTTTTTAAAGTTTGTGCTAAAAATCACGGAACGTTCATGTATAATGCAGTAATATATGGCAAAAGTTTAAAAGGGATACTAAGTAACTGGCATCAACTATCTAGGAGAGGATATTTCCTAGTATGTATCATAGACTATGATAATCTAATAAGCTTGTCTTGCCCTAGTCGTCCTATAAAAGAGGTACTGTGTATGTTAAAGTTCCTGAAGTGTATTTTCCCAAATCTACATTAAAGTTTGCTTATATTATTCAATGGGAAGCTTACAATATTGTAATGAATTTCATAGGAAGTGCTCTTCAAAGCGATAAATATTTTTAATAAGTTAATTGAACAGAACGATCATTTAGAAAAAACGAGTTTCATGAAATCTGGTAGCCTCATTCTCCTAGAAAATTGTGTGACAGTTTGAGGAAAACACAAATGAAAATATTTTAAGAAAATTGTCATGAGGCATATTTAGAAAGAAACAGCTGGTAAACACATTTTCCCAAGCACCCTCTGACTGAGTTCTTCAGTTGTAGTGGAAAACAAACTGTGATGAATCCTGTTCAAAGCAAAAACACGTTCATGAGCTGATTACTGATAACATTAATTTGTCTGATTTGTGAACAGCTAAAAGCTTTTTAAACATCACTCACTATCTTTCCACTACAGTTAATTCATAAGTATTTTAGAAACGTACTTGCTGAAGTTTGGAGTTTTGTTGAGAAGGCTGAAAGTAGTCAAAAATTGTGCAAGAGCCTGTAGAAATGTAACTGATTCCAATAAAAAGTCCTCTGTATGGAAGTACAATATGGAAATGATGTGCTTGTCAAACCTAATTGCTTTTTAAAAAATTTTTATTCTTTTTTAGTACTCATAGAAGAAATTTTACAGCCTTAGAGGTATAGTCTCAAAAGCAGAAGGATTCCTGGCTTTAGTTTAAATAAAACAATGAAATCCATCATTATTGAAGTCAATGGCAGTAATTCACATGAATATGAATGCACTTTGATCTTACTCATCAATTCACTGAAAGACAGTCATAATGAAAAAGAGAGGTAATCTCTTTAACTTGGTCCAAAGCAAGTTGTTGGTGCTTTTCTTTTCTGAAAGACTGTAGAAAAGAGCTTTTCACTAAAGCCTACTTTCCTATTTTTAAGGTGATGGTGGAGGTAACTGGGTAAGCTACAGGTTGTTATGTTGTGTGGAAACCAAGTGCTAACTTCTTTTTGAAGAAAATCATCTTATTTAATGAATTTGACAACTTGTGAAGTTAAAGGTGAACCCCTTTTATAACATACCTCACAATCATTTCAGGAGGCATTGTTAACCTGAATTTACCATTATTTATGATTAAGACGCAGTAACTATTTTCAGAATGTTCTAAAGCTTAAATTAAATAATATATTTTAAGGTACCTTGCCTTGGTAGATTCACAATGTCCAGTACTTAGCCCCTTTGCCATTCCTATTTAACCTTAAAGCACTATTTTTTGTGCTACATGAAAGTATGAAGGCCACTTTAAAATCTTACCTTACTGATGGCTATTTACTAATTTTTCAGACATTTTTGTTGAGAAATTAGCAAAGTTATAAGTACTTATGTGCAATTTGTCATTCTCAGAATCCTGGAAACACTGGAAATATAATTACCACACTGGAAACATAATTAGGTTAAAATATATGTGAATAAGGATATCTGATTAGTGTCATTAGCTTGAAAACATCTTTAGCTTTTCATTGAGTTCACTAAACATTTCCAAGTCTTGTGATAGTAGGTCTCCCCTCTCCCTTCTTTCTAATAGGGGTTGTTGAAACTTTTGGAATCTTCTGGAAATCTAGCAAATATGGTTAGTTACATCAAAAGGACTCCCAAGCATACAAAGGTAAATAAACAGGTGTTTGTCCTCAAGGAGCTGTAAACAGAAATTTCAGCATGTCTGCAGTTTGCATTAAGTTTCAATCTATGAAAAACTCTGAGCTAACTTAGGCAATTTAAAACCTGGGGCAATTATTCAGAGATGAAATTTGGCAATGCACATCTCCTATGAGCCAAATAAAAGATTTAGCTGGATACTTTAAAGTCTTTTATTTAAAAAAAACAAAAAAACTACTTAAAACACTAAGAGTTCTACTGCTTAAAAAAAAATGTTAAGGCAGTGTCCTGGAACCATAGAAAGGTAGAAAGATCTGTACGGGTTGATGTCAATCACTTTCACTGTTCATCAGACCACTGGGTCCACTCTGCTAGGGGCTGATGTAGATTGCCACATGAAATGGGGTGTGTGTGGGGGGCGGTGCTCCATCCGCCTGTGAATAAGAAGAACCAAGAATCTGGATACAATGTTCGAGCCCACAGAAGTGATTATATTCTGGATCTCATACAAAATATTCATGGCAGACAAAGAAGAGGAAGCCGCGTGCTGTGCGTGCACTCGTGCCTGTGGCGCTCACCCAGAGGAAAGCCACCCTCACGGAGTGTGGTAGCAGCCAGGCGCTCCTCGATGGGTAGGAGTCACTAGAAAAGCATCATCTTTCTTTTGGCACCAGTCTTGTTTCTGATAGCAACAAAAGCTTCCTAATTGGCTATTGAAAATGAATTTTGGCTCCAGTGGGAGCTGAGAGCGCCTGGGGTGGGGGGGCTCTGCCAAGCCGGGTTCAGGACCTCCGGTGGCCGTGCCCCTAATTGTCGGCGCGGGGGCGGGACAGGCCAGGCGGGGCTGCTGGGCGGAGCTGAGGGTGCTGGAGGGTGAGGACGGGGAGGGGCGAGAGGTGTCACGAAGGCAACCCCGCGGTGGGTTTCAGCTGCTCGACCCGAGGCGCGCGAAGAGGCAGCGGCCCCTGCTGTGGATCGCCGTCGTGTGGTTGCTACTGGCAACCGAGCGTCTGCGGCGCGCGCAGCCCAGAGCCCGGAACCAGGGCTGCAAGGAGGAGCTGGCGCCGCCCGGCCGCCCACAGGGCTCGGCTCCCGTCCGCTCGGCCGGTCCTTCGGCTGCGCCTCGGCTGTGGGGCGCGGAGGGCCACGGCGCTCTCGGGCCGGGGGCGTCACCGCCTCGGAAGCGTCCACATCCAGGAGGCAACATGGCAGCTCCGGCTCGAAGCCGGGATCGTGGCGGCAGCGTGGCGGCGGGGCCACGGGTCTCCAGCCCGGACCCGCGCCCCAAACCCCCAGCCCGAGCCCGCCGAGACCGCGCCCCGCGGCCCTTTGTTCTCCGCGCGGCCACCTCGCGCTGCGGGGCTTCTTGCCGCAGCGCGCTGTGGGGACGCCAGACCCGCGCCAGCCTCCCGGAGCGACTGCGGTTGAGTCCCGGTGGAAGCGCGTGCGGAAGCCCCGCCCGCACTCCCGGAGCCGCGTCTCGGCTCGGCCCTGTCCCCGGGCCTCCGCTCCCCCGTCACAGCTGAGGACGACCCGGTGGGCGAGACGACGCCCGCCACGACCTCAGCGCGAGGAGAATCCGTACGGCGAGAGCAAAGCCCAGTCCCGTGGAAATGGAGCACAAAGCTCCCCTTTGGGTCGGCGCTGGGCTCTCTTCGGGTCGCTTTGGTCCCCGAGGAAAGGTCCCCCTGCCGCGCCAGCTCGGAGAACCAGCCGAGCCCCGGCGAGGCTCGATGCCCCCCCCGGGGGGGGAAGCTGGCGGGAAATTTGCATCTGGTGAAATAGCGGCGTAAAAAATGGCTCTGCCACGTAGACGAGCCAGTGGTGACGCTCGGCACGCGCGCCGCAGAAATACCGAAATCTGCCACCAAATGGCGGCGAGGCAGCCTGCTCGCTGATACGGAGGACTCGCTGGCGTCGCCCATTTTAGGCTGCTTTCACTTCTCCGCGTTCCCCAACCTTTCCCCCGCTCGTCCCTTTCTCTCCTCGTTTTGGGGTGCGGTGGGACCCCGCGGACCTGACGGGCGGACTCTGCAGGAAGTCCCCGCCTCGCGCCTGCCCGCGGCTTCCCGGGTCCGGCACGGGCGCGGCGTCGCCTGGGGCCCCGAGGTGTGACATTTCGGCCAGACTGTGAGGCTCCTGCCCGCGAGGCCGCTGCGCCCCGACAAGCCCAGGGGCTGGCAAGCTTGGCACTGGTCTTCCCGTCACCTCCACGGTCACCCACGGCAGCCTCGCATGAAAGCTCATGTTTCAAATTCACCCCCAAAGCCCACCCTCCGCAGGCACGTCGTTCGCGGCGGAGAAAGGGCTCTGGGTGGCAGCGGGGTCAGAGACATGAGATCAGAGCGCGACGGCCACAGACATGCGCGTGCGAGGCTCCGCTGTCCCGGGCGCGGGTCCAGGGTCGCCCTCGCGGCGTGGACGGCCTCGGCGGGCAGGGGAGCGCTCCGAAGGCGGCGCGGACCCGGGCTATTGCCGCTGCTGCCCACGGCGCCGTACTCCGGAGGACGCGGCGGTTCCCCGGCCTCCCGAGCCCGGCCGGGCCTGACAACCTCGCTTTCAAATTTGGCGGGATGCGCGCGGCCCGGCGCAGGGCTGGCAAGGCGAGCGGCGCACGCGCAAAATGGCCTCCTGGGCGGCTGGGCTGGCTGAGCTCCCGCGAGGCCGAGCTCCCCGCGGCTCAGAAGGGGAAGGGAAGTCCGGAAGGGCCCCTTCTGCCCCCGGGGAGCTACTAGTTTGACAACTAGGCAAGGGAGAAGGGCCCCGTGTTCTCTAACGTACCCTTCGGGTACAGACCTGCTGGCCTAGAAGGCAGCGCAGTGAGAGAAGCGGGACCATTTCCTCCAGGAAGGCGTCCTGCGCCCTTTTCACCGGCACCGAAGCCTAGAAACCTTTCTGGGGGCGGGGGCGGGGGCGGGGGCAGGACCACAGCTCCTCGGACTCACAGCCTTGTCACTGAGCCCTGGGCTTCCTCCGCAGTGCTGCGCCCCACTCTTCTTTGTCGGGATGTCTTCCGCGTTGGGGCATTGAGACCTCAGATTAGATCTTCCCAGACTCTAACTACAGTCACGTCAATCCGTTTTTGCAATGTCCTCATTCCTTCCATTCTCAATTTTGACGCATTTTCTGAGTACTATGGTTAATAATCTTCCAGGTAGATTTGTTCTTGAACCCTGAGACCTAGCTGATTTTGGAGGATCTGAATCATCGCCGCTCACCTTGAAATCACTTTCTCTGTGCAGTTTTCTTATTATAATAACCCAGGAAGCAGAGCAATAAAGAATATTTTTACTTAAATGTAGGTGACTCTGAGGGAACAACGAAGAACATTTGCTGTTTTTGTACATTATTTCTGGATAATCTTTGAGAAAATATTTTTAAGCCAAGAGTCAGGTAAATGAAACAAATTTAAGTTATCCTTTGGAAATTTTTAAAACTGAGGGGTTACTACTCAGAAGTCTAAATAAGAATCGCGATGAATTATCCCCCTAAACTTCTTCAGAAAAACAAAGATCTTCGAGTAGCCTTTCCAGTGATAAAGAACGATGTCGTCGACCTGCTAGAGCTGGTAAAGGCCCCCTGGCCTGGAAGGTAGCGCTGTGTGACAGACAAGGTGGTTTCCTCCAGTCAGGAGTCCTGAGCCCTTTCCACCCGGCACAGCAACCTAGAAACTTTTCTTTTTGGTGTGTGTGTGGGGGGGGGGAGTTGATAGTGAAGTTCTTCATGTGAGACCTTTAGAAATTGCTCACTAAGAAAAAGAAACTGGTGCAAATAAAGGAAATCC
>RJWT010001408.1:0-48618 GCA_004365215.1 Cuniculus paca
TCTCCTTGAAACTTCTTCCAGTCATGGTTGGTGGGGGCCCTGTTAGAACCAATAAAAATTCAGCAACATTGCAAGATGCAAAATCAATACACAAAAAATAATAGTGTTTCTGTACACTAACATTTGAACTCCAAGAAAAAATTATTTCCTAGTCAGAAAAAATTAAATCCCTAGGAATTAACCTAACCAAGGAAGTGAAAAAATTCTGTAATGAAACCTATAGTATTCCAAATAAATAAATAAATAAATAAATAAATAAAATTGAGGAGGACATTAGAAAATAAAAGGCCATCTCCTGTTCCTAGATTTGTAGAACTAGTGGTGTCAAAATGATCATTGTACCAAGGTGACATAGAGATTTAATATAATTCTCACCAAAAGGCCAACAGAATTCATCACAGAACTGGAGAAAATAATCTTAAAATTTATATGGAGCCAGAAGACACCTAGAATAGGCAAAGAGATCCCAAACAACAAGAGAAAAGCAGAAAGCATTAAAATTCTGAATTTCTAGTTATACTATGAATCTATAGTAGTAAAAGCATCATAGCACTGACATAAACATAGACTTTCTGACCAGGGTAATAGAGTTGAGGATGTAGAAAGAAACCCATATACCTTCAGTCAAATAAGTTTTGACAAAGTGGTCAAAAACATATTCTAGAGAAAAGAAAGCCTCTTTATCAAATGGTGGTAGGAAAACTTCTTTTCATCGGCAGAAGAATAATTCTAGATCCATGTCTCTCACCATGAAATAACATAAAATTAAAATAGATAGAAGACTCAGGTATAAAAACAGAAATACTGAATCTGCGGAACAACAAAATTGGTAAAACTGTTGAAGACATAGGTATAGGCAAGAACTTTCTGAAAAGAACACCCATTACACAAGAAATAATACCAAGCATCAGTGAGTGGAATTATATCAAATTAAAATGCTTCTGTACAGCAGAGAAAACAAGCAATAGATTGAAGAGACAATCTATGGAGTTAAAATAAATTTCCCAGTTATTCTTTGAACTGAACATATAATAACAAAAAGATAGGTCTATCATAACAGAGAATCAAATATGTCCAGTTGAAAAGAACATGCACATCTCAAAAGAAGGACAAATGGACAATCTGTACATTGTTATGACTTGTATCTACATGTCCCCCCCAAATCCTCATGCAGTTATAGGTGGGGGTTTTTCAGAGTGGCTTCATCTAGAATATGTACTGCTGGGATTAAGTGTGTGGTTACTAAATTAGTCCACTGAAATGCTTGGCACCCACCCTAAGCCAAATAGCCTAAGTAAAATATAAAAGCAGCAGAAAGAGGCTACTACTGTTGCTTGGTGTTTTCTGCTGTCTTCTGCCTGCTATGGATCGTTTCTCATCTGTGATGGGCCTCTGCCATGCCACCTGCCTTGGAGCTAGCCAATTATGGATTGAAACTCCTATAAACTGTGAGCCAAAATACTCCTTTCCTCTTTTAACATTGAGTGTTGGGTATTTTGTCTTAACAACAAAAAAGTAAATAAAACATACATTAAAAAATGTTTAACAAATTTGGCGATTATATAAATGTGAATCAAAACAAGCCAGAAATGTCATTACATTCCGGAAAGAGTGGCTATTATCAAAACTTCAAAAAAGCAATTGTTAGCCAGGCCTGGTGGTACACGCCTGTAATCCCAGCACTCGGGAGGCTGAGACAGGATTGTTGTGAGTTCGAAGGGCGCCAAAGTGAGCTCAAGGACAACCTGAATGGCATAGTGAGACCCTGTCTTAAAAAGACTAGGGGATTTAGCTCAGCAGCCTAAGTGCCTGCCTGGCAAATGTGAGGTCATGAGTTCGATCCCTGGTGCCACACACACACACACAAAAAAATTGTTGCCAAAATTGTGAGGAAAATGGAACCTTTTCTCCCACTGTCAGTGGATATGCAAACTAGCACAACCACATGGAAATGGAAATTCCTCAAAATCTAAAATAGAAATTCCTTTTGACAAATTTATGCCACTTCTGGCTATCTTTCCAAAATAGCAAAACACACTATATTACAATAATATGCATGCCCTTATTTATAGCGGTTGAATTCATATTATATAAATTATTAAAGCAATCCTTTTCCTATCAACATGTGAACAGATAAAAACTATACGGTATGTGTACACAGTAGAGGATGACCCAGCCATAAAGGAAGCTAATTTTGAGTTGGTCATAGGAAAATGAATGGAATTTGAGGTGTAACACATAGTGAAATAAGTCAGACACAAATGGCTAAATGTGGCATGCTTTGTTTTAACTGAGAAATGCAAAATACAAATTATTTTAAAAGCAAAATAAAAGACATGCTAGGAAACAGGGAGGTAGACTTGGTGAGGATGGGAAGGGGATCTGTGGAAGGGGACAAAGGCAGTGAAGAAGGGAAAGAGAAGTAAAAATTATTAAAATGTGGTGTGCATAAGTGTCAATTCCCCAAGAGAGATGCAATTATTATGTATTGCAAATATATACCAATAAAAAGAGTTCTTCACCCCAAAATACATTAATTACTCTCACTTCTTACTATTCATTTCTTTGTTCTGATTCTTAGCTTATAGATTGTTCTCTAAAACACAAGGTCAAAAATTCTATTGTAGTATGTATACCCATGTGCAAATGATTAAACTATGAGTTTCTATTATTAAACATATTTTTAGCCCTTTAATATTGATACGGAAATTAGCAGGCACAAATTGTAGACCTTTGGGAGAGAGCTTTAGGGAATTAATAGTTCCTACTTATTACTAGATTATAAAATTCTAAGGGACAAATCTAGTGTCGTGCTTTTCTCTGCATTTTTAAATATTACTTAGTATCATGAAGCAGCAGAGTTTATTTTTCAGAACAGCAACACTAGGGACAACTACCCAGATTTAAATATGAGCTCTGCAATTTCAGGTTTATGATCTAGGTGAACTACTTAACCTTTATCTGAATAAGTATTGTCACTGTGAAATGACAGTGCCTAACTCAAGTTCTGTGGTAAGATTAAATGAGTCATATATACAAGGCATAGAACAGGGTATAGCATGTAGTAACATATAGTTGAATGCTGCTGTTATAATGAATTATGATACATAAAGTGTACAGAAGGTAGTAAGGTATCAAAATTAAATATACTTCAGTGAGTCTTAAAAATTTTTTGACCTTTAGTGAACATTGCTAGAAACTGCAGAAAGAGAAAAATTTTCTGCAACTAGTATAACAAAAATGTACATAAAATGATGACTGCCCTGACCCACACAGGCATGGGCAGCACTCATGAAAGTAGGGAAAAGACAAAGAAATTAACAAGAATCTCAGTAGAGTTTTCTTAGGTGCAACCAACAAGGGATCTCTATACTACTTTTTTAATTTTTTAACTTGTATTATTATATATTTGTAGTACATAATGATTATATTCATTGTGGGGAGTTGGTCCGAGTACATAATGCTTCTTAAATCTTTTCACTTCTCCTTCCTCTCTCATTCCTCCCTTCTTCCTCCATCCGTTGGTCCCCTTCACATTTACAAAAGATCTGTCTACCTGCTTCCTATTACCTGTCTGTTGGTTTACTTAAATTATTTACACATTGGTTTCTCATATAAGAGACACCATATGCTGTTCAAGCTTCTTTGTCTGCTTTATTTCACTCAACATTATGGTTTCAAGTCTATAATACTTTACAACCAAGAGATTGCCTCTTGATCTCTGTCTAATAGCAGTGATTGGTAAACAAAGGAATAGTATAAAATGAAGTAAAGATTTTTGAGATTTTATAACAAAACTAGTTGATTTTTATTTGTAGCTTATTAAATCATATTATAGTTAATCAGAAATTACACTGGGTACATGTGCTGTGTTATACTTTATGATGTGATTTTTTTATTGTCTAAATTTAATTTGTATTACATTTATATAATCCTTTGTAAAGCATTTCTTTGCATGATAAGATTATGATGGTTGATTGAGCTCATACATCTCTTTCAGATCTGTAGAAAAAAAAGAATACTATATTTGTATGACATAAGAACCCAAGAAATCATACACTTCATGGGCCTAAAAATATAAACATGTCTTCTAAGAAAGAAGGAACTACTAGCCAAAATATCCAGAGGAAACTTGTATGGGAACAGATTTTAGAAGCAGCACATAAAACGCAACTCTTGTCTCCAAATAGGTCTGTAAAATGTATAGAATTGCACATGTACAGACTGATGGAGTTCTGCGGTGATCTACACAAAGCTTTAAACTGGCAGTAGTAGCTTCAGATAGAGGCCACAGGGACCAGAAGCCTTGGCTGTTGAGGAGCAGATAGAGGTGTCTGAGCAATGCCAAGAAATGTAATATCAAGAGCTGTAACAGTAAGGACTAACAACAACTGTCATTCAAATCTTGGAGCTGCTATAAAGGAGCTAGCCTTTGCTAAGTCATGCATGCTATTAGAATTGAGCAAAAGAGCTTTCAGTCTACTGGTGGCAGCTGGTGGTTCAGTGGTAGTGTATTTGCATAGCATGCATGAGGTCCTGGATTCAAACCACAGAACTGGAAAAGAAAAGAGAAAAAAAAGCAGAAGAAACAAAGATAAAACAGTGACTAACACATTTTTGCAAAGTTAAAGTTGATGTCAGTTAAATCTACACATTTTATATCACATAAACTAGAACTGAATGTTTTATCAATACTTATGGCATTAGGAATACTCCTGGAAGAGTTAGAGTCATTAGTGACTATTGCCAATACTAATGCTTCTGACAAATGGATATAAAAATAAACAATTCCACCTTTCAGCTCATATTCTTAGGAATGTAGAGCTGTTTTGTGACAGTAGTTTCAGATAGAGTACAGATATGAGGGTTGTCCTGGACATGCTTATTTTAAGGCAGTCTTTCTGTTCAGAGTCATGAAGGTCAGTAGATGAGATTTACTGTATTCTTCACATTCCCGTATTCCAGTAGAATACACAGCCCAGAATAGACTGTGAATGAATTTTTAGTGAATGAGTGAATAAAAAGGAATGACCAGTTTTGTTATATTAAATAATTCACTTTTCTATTTTTTGTCTTACCATAGCACCTTTCTTTTGATTTGTTTATATGTTGCAAACTCTATAACTACTTAGATATCAAACATTTTGGCATATGTTATCTTCCTGAGCAGAAAGAAACTAGAGGGTAAATGGTCTTATGCTTCTGCTTGACATTTGTTATCTACTCTAAAATGTCCACAAGGAACTTAAAGCTATGAAAGGAAGCAAAGAAGTCTTCAAACTCCAGCAATAACACTCAGTGCTGGGTGTTTTAAATATGTACAGGGATCTGACGAAGGCAAAGTAACAGCAAGGAATACTTCATGAAGATTTTAATGATGGCCAGATAATTGTAAAACTGACACATAATGGAGAAGTAGCGCTTACAGGGGCTTCTGGGAGCAAGACAAAATATTCAGAGTTGGAGGCCTGGAAAAAGAATAGGTTGAAGAAGCAGATGAGGCTAAGGAGACTAGGGGCTTTTAGTTATTTAGTTATGCATAAATCCAAAACAAGTTTATTGACAACCCATTATGTTCTAGATAGCAGTAAAGTTGTGAAGACAAATGAGCTACCTTACCAATCTTAAATTCTAGTGATAAAGAGAGAAAATTCACAATATGATAAATAGCAATACTAAGTGAAAAACAAAGCAAGGGGGAGGAAAGCAAAATACTAAAGTACAGAGAATAAAATGTTAGCAGTCATGAAAATGTGTGATATTTATACACAATGGGCACTACTCAGCCATAAAAGAAGGAAAATCTTGAGTCACTTGTAGGACAATGGATGCACGCTGGGACTGTAATGGTACGTGAAATAAATCAGATATAGAAGTTTAAATGTTGCATGGTTTCTTTTATATAAGAAATCCAAAATTTAAATAAAGAGCAAAATAAAAGATAAATAATAGCAGAGAGAAAGACAGAGAGAAGGGGGAGGGCGTTTTTGCAAAAGAAAAAGGAACCAAGGGATAGAAGGAGAGGGACAAGAATGGAAGGGTTGAAAAAAACACTTAAGATGTGTTATGTGCATGGGCCAACTCTGTAAGAGAAATGTAATCACTATGTGCTATAAACACATACAAATAAAAAAATAAAAATTGGAAAAAATGACATTGTATAAATTCCTTGAGAGGAGAGAAACGAATGTGAATTGTGTGTGGGGGAGGTATGGAGAGGGGACAGGCATGAGAAACTGTCAATACAAAGGCTGGAGGAAGGAGTGTTTCAGAAAAGTGTAGCCAGAGAGAGAATAAACTGAGGCAGAAAAGCAACAATGACTCAGAACTAGGCTCTAGGAGGCTTGAGCATAATGATAACTTTGGCTTTCACAAGATCCTTGAGCTGAAAAATGCCACAGTTGCAAGAGTGTTCAGGGAGGAAAGAGGGAATCCAGGGAAGTCGGGTGTCTTGAAATCAACTGAAGGAAATGCTTTAAAGAAAATAGTACAATCAATTGTGACCAATATCACCAACAGTTTAAAGGAAAGGTGCCTGAGAACAGACCATTAGAGCCAGCACAAGAGATGATTGCTAAATCAAAGAACTGTAGTTTTTTTTGTACATTGCTGAAGGAAAATGCCTACTTGAAGAAAGTAGAAAAGAAACAACAACAACAAAAAATCGCAAAGTTTCTTTTGGTAGTAGTATGGCTATACTCTTAAAGGGATCATGGCTCAAAAAGTAATGCTTTCAAGAAAATATAACTTACTTTTAAATTTTGGGAAAGTGTTTGGAAGAAAAGTGGCAGAGAGACTGGAAGAGTTGATGAAGGAAGCAGAGTCTCAGTGGGAGTCATTCCCAGGGGTCCTGATGAGAGGTGAGTTGCTGGACCAATTTGTGCAGAGGACACTCCTAGTCTATTTTTGTATTGTGTTATCTTTAAAAATCAAGCTTTTTCTTAGCTGTGGAAACTAATGAACTTGCAAGTAACACATAATGTTGGAGAACTGGTTTGCATGTAACACATAATGTTAGGAGAACTGGTTTACTTAGAGTGGAGATGGTTGCTTGATGGTGACTCCTTTCAAGATCCTGGCCTCCTTTCTACACACAGTAGCACATATTTAAAACCTTTGAGTGGAGGTTGAGGGTTCATGGTGTGGTTGCTGAATTGCATTTTTCCTTGTGCAAAACTGATAGACCCACACAAGGATAGAGCTGTGCCCTGGGCCTCACTAGACTATTTTCTACCTTCTCCATTTATTCTTCTGTTTAGAATGAATGTATATAAGTTTGAAGCCATATTCATTTTTTATTTCTCCCAATGTTTTTATCTTTCATCTCCTCTCAATCAAATCCTATGTGTTTTTATTTAAAAAAAAATAGAATTTCACAAAGCAGTTGCCGCAAGGGTTCGGTAAACTCTGACTGAGTGCCCCAGGCAGATTTGTCATGACATGAAAAACGACTAGTCAGACTGAATCTTTTTCCCGCCCCAAAGAACACTCTTTACTGTGAAACCGCAGGAGTTTCCCTTGACTCATGTTCTCTGGGATGTCCCAGGGGTGGTAAAATGTTTTCCTCTTAAATCAAATTTTGAGCACACAGTTTGTGGCTATATTATGGAAATAGAAAATTTTTACAAAATATTAAAGGGAAAATGTATTTTCTGACAAGTAAATTTTGTGTGAGACTTTTCATTAATGGATTTGAAGTTTAAGTCTGCCTGATAAACTTTGTCATATGACAGTGGTTGCATATTCAGATTTTTTTCAGAGTTGAACAGATATTATAAATGAATGAAACTGGCTGTGGTGAGGTGCTACATTGAACACTGAATGCCCTCCAAAGACTATGCGTTGAAGGCACGGTCATGAATTTGTAGGTCTTCTGGGAAAAAGTATTTAGAGATGGAGCCCAGTAGAAGGAGGTTAGATCACTGCAACATGCCATTGAAAGGATACTGTGGTTTTCTCCCTCTCCCTGCTCCTTTTTCTGCTTTCTGGATACCATGAAATGAACAGCCTCCTCTGATATACCCTTCCACCATGTTGTATTATTCTTTCACAAGGCCAAAGCAACATAGGAGAAAGGCCATGGACAGAAATCTTTGAAACCATGGGCTGAAATAAACTTTTGCTATGACTTAGTTGTTTGTTTTAGGTATTTTTTGTCACACTCACAGAAAACTAACACTTAGCACCTTGAGAAACAGAGACTATCTACCCTACCTAATGTCCTGGGAGGTAAAAGTAGGAATGAGGATTATACTTACCATACCTTTGAGTGGAATGAAAGGCAGCTGACATGACATTGTTGGAGATAAGAGTAGAGTACAACACAGGAGTGATTAGAAGCATAAACATTGTGGATGGAAAACATAAACACAGATTTGGAAATAAGAACTTAGGATATGATTTCATGGTCATTTGCTAAGCATAGAAATTCGTCTCTACAGACTGCTAGATTCTGGACCCCTCAAGCAGACATATTTCTTTCTTTCTCCTGATCTGAAATTGGCAATAATTTGCAAAGAGTCAGAAAGAAACTATTTAGGATATGTGAACTATATAGTCTCTTTCACAAATAGCTCTTTTGCAGGTGTGCAGAGAGGCAACTCCAGATAACAGGTAGACAAATGAGTGTGCCTAAACTTCAATGGACTGTGAATGACACTTGGCTCAAATGACCGTAGTCAGTTAACCCCTGGTATAAATAATGAACTTCTTTATTCTTTCCAGAGATACTGACAATCATTTAACAACTTATATCAAAAATGATCTCTAAAGTCACTGATTTTTGCATATTTAATCAGCTATACCTTTGCACTTTATAAGGTAATTCTCAACCACAAGTAAATGTTTCCATTTGTATTCTAACATCTTTTTTCATATTTCATATAAGTTTCCTTATATATAGACATTGATTTGTTCACCCAACAAATATTGCTGAGTTCCTACTTTGCATCAAGCATGGTGCTTCACACTAGGAAAATATGAAAAAAGATGTTAGAATACATAAAGCATACAGCTTATTGGAATTGTGGTGTAATGAACATGAAACATATTTTTGGTTGCTTTTTTTTTTTTTTGGGGTCTGGATTTTTTTTTCCTGTCAAAAACTATGGAAGTTCTCTCTAAATGAGAACTTAGAGAAAAATGTACAAAGCAACAACAGCCCAAAATGAAAAAACTCCAGAGAAGAGTCTGAGTGGAGAATGTCTTTGCCTGCCCTCCTCTCCTTGGCCCTTCTGAAGTGTCCTTGCAGGTCTGGCCCCAAAGAAGACGGAACATTTATGTCAAGTGCTCTTCCTGCGGTGCCGGTGCTGCACAGAGGAGAAAGAGTTCTTTTCAGCTGAGAACTGTAGAAAAATCTTTCTGATAGTTTTATTCTCACAGAAAATCCTACTTTAATAGGATGGGGAGAGATTTCCTAAAATATGAAGAAAATAAAAATATTTTCTTGGAGTATGATGGCCAAATATTCTTTCTGAAAACCTGAGAATATTTTTTTCTTTGTGGTATAGACGTGAAGAATAAACTAGTTTAAATGCTCGATAGATCCTACAGCATCAGTACAGGTGCTTAGCAAAAAAGCTGAGGGCTAAAATGGCCCATAAAACATTCCATAGTAAAAGTGATGATGGCTATAGTAAAATAAAATAGGATGGTGGCCAAACAGAAGATTTATTGTAGTTTCTCGAACAATACGATAGCAAAAAGAGTGGGGTGGATTTTTTTCTATATGATAGTTCAGCAGCCCATGATTCTTCTTTCTGCTGTTTTCAAAAATATATATTTCATAGTCCTTAAATGTGCTACTTGCTCATCATAAGTGTGTTGCATTATAGCTTGAGATAATCAAGACACCTGAAGGCAAATATGTTCAAGTTTTTAGATCAAGCATAAGAACATAATCCTTTTTGAATGTCACTTATACTATAACTCTATCATTCTGTCAATTATTTATATATAGCCTCTGATCCTGATGTATTTTGAAAAGTAGGCATAGTCGGCATAGTCACAGTATGGTGTGTGTGGAAACACATAGACATGGAACAGAAATGATGTGGTTGTGTGAAAGTGAAAAAGAATTGGAAAGATTTTCCAATGTATAATGAGAGCTTAGAATAGTTCAAATCAGTAAGGACTTTTGACAATTCATTTCTAGATCTAAACAGTTGAGTAAGCATATAGATGACGGAAACCTTTCCTTCTAGTTGGTTTACCATAACACAACAGGGAACTTAACCAGTGTAATTTTATTTGATTCTTAAAAAAGAAAAAACCAAAATCCAATTAGTTTGTTTTGTTTAATGAAATATCAGTTTAGCTTTTGACTAGCATTAATCCATGTTTTTCTTATGATGAGCTTTTTTAGTCTCAAAAAAGCAGTTTCTCAACCTTCATTTAACCTACTTATAGACATAAATTTGACTAAGCATGTTACCATATATATGTTGCTATTTTGTTTAAGACAACTCATATTAATTAATATTAAGATTAGTATACATATATATTATCTTAAACATAATTGGAGTTTAGTAATTTAGTTATTAAATGAGCAAATCAAAAGATGAAAGTTTAAACTATGGTTTTAATAGATAACCGTTTGTCATTTTATTATAATTTCTGAGGAAAGGATGTTTCTCATGTTAACAACAATTCAATCAAATGATTTTTACAATTCATAACTTTGGGAGTTTATCTGTGGTTTATTTTATGATGTTTTGCTTTAAGCGCATTTTGAATTAGTAAGTGATAGCTTTCTGCTTGGTGAACCCATATATGCTTTCAAGTTTTGATTTGCTGATCCTTTACATTGATACTATGATGGACCCCTCAGGCACTGGAAGTGTACACGGATGAATTTAACAGAGTTAGAAGATACATATTTGCATATTTCTCTGATAAGAAAAATTTAAAGGAACATCAAGACCTTTATCATACATCTAATTTTAAGTATGGATTTTTCACCTTCATGTTTGGAATATGTTATGAATTTCACCATCAGACATATATAACTGAAGGATTAATAGTCAAAAAGACAAATCCTTTATTAGTTTCTAATATGCAAATATTTCTTTATGTCCATTTTCTTTTTTAACTACTTTATGGAGGTATGATTGACATAAGAAAAGCTGTACATGTTTAATGTGGATTTCTTGGTGAGATTAGATTTAAATAGATGCAGCAAAAATACCACCATCAAAGCCCTAAATGTATCCATCATCTCCAAAAAATTAATTCCATTTTCATTTGTATTATTATTTTAGTAAAAATACTTAAGAATGACTTTCTTAAAAATTTTATAGTGTTACCTATCTGCATGATACTTCACAGTAGAGCACCAGAATTTATTTAAATTGCATAATTGAAACTTGGCCAGTTTCAACTAATACACCTGTAAGCCTATTTTCCCCTCCTGTCAGCCGCTTGACACCACATTCCAATTCTGCTTCTAAGACTTTTAACTATTTTAAATTTATCATGTAAGTGGCATCTGGTAGTATTTTCCCTCAGTGCCTGTCCTGTTTCACTTAGCATTGTACCCTCAAGATTCTTTACGTTGTTGAAAATGGCAGAATTATTTTGTTTTATAAAATTGAACATTGTTTGTGAGGCATATATTTAACACATTTTCTTTAGCTATTCATCTCTTGATAGAAATTCATTTAGACAGCTTCAATATCTTGGCTATTGTGAATAATGCTTCAATAAACAGTTTTCAATCTTCATGATTCTGATTTTGATTCTTTGGCTATGTATCTATACAAGGAATTGTTGGATCAGATTGTATAGCCTTTTTTTCTAATGAACTTCTATATTGTTTTCTATGATGTCTTTAAAACTTTCCATTCCTACCAACAGTAATATAGGTTCTTTTTTTTCCATATCTTTGAATATGATTTATTGCTAATGAATTTTCTCATATAGTTTGTGTGAAAGTGTCTTAGGTTTTCCTAAACCTTTATAAGACATTTTTCAGGGGACAAAATGATTTTTAAATTAATTTTTCCTTTTAGCATGGAAAATGACATTCCATTGTTTCTGATCCCATAATTCAGTTAACAAATGTGTTAACCTTATTATAGCTATTTTCAAAGTAATATTTTCTCTTTGTGCCCCCTAGAATTTTATTACAATACATCTAGATATATTTTATCTATTTTTAAATACAGATTATAATATAATATTTTTAATCTATTCTTTTATAAACTTTCTAAAGTTTATCAAAATCTATTAGATATTCTTTCCAATTCTATTTTTTTTCTTTGGAGGGTGATTACAATTATACTCAAAAGAACTTTTCTCCTTGTTTGACATGTTTCTTGCAATTTACTTTAAAATTAGTATTTTTCTATTGATATTTAATTTATTTATTTTTATTATCTATATATTTTTTTCTTTTTTGGTACTGGGGATTGAACTCATGACCTCGAGCCTTCCAGGCAGGTGCTTATGCCCCAGATATTTAACATATTTATTATACTCTCAATTTTCTTTCTTTCTTTCTTTCTTTCTTTCTTTCTTTCTTTCTTTCTTTCTTTCTTTTTCTTTCTTTATTTTCTTTCCTTCTTTCTTTCCTTCTTTCTTTCCTCTTCTTCTTCTTCTTTTTTTTTTTTTTTGGTACTAAGAATAGAACTCAGGATCTCACACTTGCCAACCAGGTGCTCTCCTGCTGAACTATATCCTTAGCCCTATGTTCTCAATCTTAAACATTACTTTTTTAAAAAAACAATTTCCATTTGCAGTTTTTAAAATATATTTCAGGTTTCCCCTTGAAATTATTTATCTTTTCTTTAAATTTTGAGCATATTAGTGGCAGACTATTTAAAGTCTCTAGCTCATAAAATTATGTCTGAATCACCATGTGTCTGTCTCTACATTTTTTCTATTTTCTTTTATTTTCCTGGTTTTGATTGTGGGTCTATCTCCTGTCATTTCTCACAATTTTTAATGGATTATCTTTGTGTTTTATGTAATTTAACTTAAGTGAAGTTGGGTTTTTGCTTATGGAAAGACCATTGTACTTCTTGAGGTCATTTTTTTAGGGGGAGGGTTATAAACTGTTTGAATCTAACTAAATGTTGGAGGGAGATACCAGATTCCTTCTCTGATTATCCTTAAACTCCTAACTGAGGGTGCATAAAGATTTGTTCAGTTCTGTGTTTCAGCTCTTTCTCTACAACCAACATTTTGCTTTGAGACATAAGAGAACAGAATATAACTAACTCATCCTATTGCTTTCATTCCTGTAGGCAGCTTGGCCTCCAATTCTCTCTTCCTAGGTGCCTTCAAACAATGCTTTGACCTTTTACTTGACTTGTGTAATGTTTCTTTGCCATATGCAAGTTTGTCTCTTACAGCTGCAAGTGACTGTCCAAACCATCTTTGCTTTTGTCTGCACTTGCTTAATTATGTTTTTATATATCGACTGATTTTCTAGGGAATTCCCTGACTTCATTTCTCTATCTAAATAAATAAATAATAATGTGTAATCAAAATAATAAAGACTGTGATAGGATGAATGAAATAACATACTGCCAAGGAGTTATTTGTGGATAACTAAGACCTCTAATTGTACTGTTTATGTCCAGATGAAATACTGTTTCTTTGATTTTATTTGTGGCTGTGGTATAGCTTCACAGCCATTTCTTTGAAGTAAAATCAGTCAGTTCATGTGCAATGTCCTATTCCATACAGAAGTACTATTTAAATTTTTAAAAAGAATGGAATAAATCTCTCTATAAAAGAGTTATATGTGCTTATTAACTACTTAGTCATTATTTACAGGACTTAGAACAGGAGAATATAATGTGTTTAGCATAGGGAGAAAAAGGTATATAAAAGAGAAATGAAAAGAATAATGTTGGAAAACTAATCATGAACTAAAATGATTAGGTAAACAGAGAATTTCTTCAGCTGTTCTTTGTCATGGAAGTACCTTATTTCTCCATTAATTTTGAGAGCTAGATCTGCATGGTTTATCAGTCTAGGTGGGAAATTGTTTCCTTTCAGGCCTTAAAATACTTCACTCTAAGTTCTTCTTAACTGCAGGGTATCTGTTGAGAAGTTGCCACAATTCTAATGGGCTTTCCTTAATAGGTGATATTTTTCTTTTCTCTAATAGCTTTTAATATTCTTTTTTTGTGCTGAATTTCTGGTATCTTTATTATTATATATTTAGGTGTAGATTTATTTTGGCTATGACAGTTTGAAGTTTCCCATGCCTCACTTATCTGTGTATCAGATTCTGTTCCCATGATTGGAAAATTTTTTGCTATTAGTGTGGCAAATAGTTTTTTTTTGTTTTGTTTTGTTTTTATGTCACTTGTGTTGAATTCTGCTCTTTCATTGGCACTTATCATTATTTTATTGTTTTTCTTTGCATCATCTTGGCACTGTTGAATTGTTATTTCATGGTCCCTTGTTACTTTAAAGAGACCTTTCTTTTCATGATTGGTATCTGAAATTCTGTCTTCAAAATCTGAAAGTCTATCTTGAGTTTTGTTGAAGTGGTTTTGCCAGCTTTCAGTGGAATGTTTAATTTCCTGGCTGTCTCTTTGAATCAGTTTCATGCATTCTGTTTTTTTTTTTTCCTATACTGTTCATTCAAAGTTTCCATCATTTTCCTATGCTCCTGAAGTTTTTTTTTTTATCTATGCTTTCTCTAGCTATAAAGACCAATTTCTTCACTAATGCTGTCATTTCTTTTTATACCTGAGAGATTATTTCTGATCTGACTTCCTCTATAGCCTCATTACTTTTTGTTTCTTTACTTCACTTGCTATCTTTTCAGAAATTTCAGGTGTGTATCTTTCAATGTCTTCTGTTTTAAAGGCTCCTGCTCTTGTTTTGGATAGACTGGTGGTCTGAGATTACATTTTGCAAGACTGGGGATATGGCTCAGCTGCACAGTGCCTGCCCAGCAAGCATGAGGTCATGACTGCAATCCCTGGTACCATACATTTTGCTTTTTCATATTGTCATTTTCATGTCTTGGTTCATATTTTGGTCTTTTCGATCCTTCTAGTCTTGCCTGTCCATCATGTGTGTCTTACTCAGTGTCCCACAGTGTGGTTGAAGTTTACTCAGTTGCTGAGTCCCACAGTGCAGGGGAGGGGCCAGTCACCTGAATTCCTCCTGTGGGGCCAGTTGGGCAAATCCTGGATTCTTCTTGGGCTGATTAGCCTAGGAGTATTGATGTGAACTAACCTTTAGCTTGTATTGTTACTGCTGCTTCAGACTTTTCCAGGCCTCCAGACCCACCGTCCATGGTTTATTCCCCAGCTGGGGCCCTACTGTGTCACTGGAGGTCTTATAGACCCACCCAGGTTCCTCCAGGTGGTGGTAGATCTCATTGGTCCTCTCACAGGCCCATCCAGAGTCCTCCATGTGGAGGAAGGGCTCACCCATACTCTTGCTGGCTCACTGAGTTCCTCTGGGTTGGGGAGGGTTTACTCAGTCTCTTGCTAGCCTGCTAAGGTACACCAGATGGGGCAAGGGGCCATTGATGCTCTGAGCCATCAATGCTGCTGAGCTCCTCTGGGTGGGAGGAGAAATAGTCAAGGCTCCTGCAAGCTGTTGAGCTTCTCAGAGTAAGGGGACAGTTCACTGACATTTCTACCAGCTTCTGAGCTCCTCCAGATGGAGGAAGGGGTTGTCACAGCTCCTGCTGCTCCTTCAAGGTACTGTGGGTTGAGACTTTCTGAGACAGTTTTAATCTTAACTAAGTTTATTTGGTCACTATTATTATCCCTCCATAAAAGGACTATTCTATAACAAATACATTTTTAATCTCTCTATTACCTAAATGAAAATTTTCTTTTCATTTTTTTATTCATACAATTGAGTATGTATATCAAATAATTCAGTATGCCACTGAGCTTGAAGCATTGTCTGCTGTGTACTTGTGTTGAAATCTCATTAAATTCCTATCTCACAGAAACTTTCAACCTGATCATAGTCTTCATATATTTATTATAAAGATTTAAACATTTAGTGCATGTAGCTAGCCTGTGAAAGCTGCTGATGCTTAAGCAATTACTAGACATTTTCTTTTCTTCACTGAAATTTATCAACATATATTTTGGTTGCAAAAATACTTATGCAATACATAAGATATTTGAAAAAAAATACAAATGTGAGTTGAATAGTGGGATATAATACTACACTTGGAAAACAAGTAATTGATGTCTATATTTTGTAGTAAGATTCCTGCAGTAAATAAGAGGGTTGGCTCTTTTGTTAGACTAATAATTTTGAGGGAACAATCTGAGTTGCTTGTGAATGTATCAATAAATCCTTGAACAGTATCTGAACACTGTCATTGTGCATTTAGTGCATGCTTAGTGAACACTGAATGTATAGTAGTTTTCAACGTAAAGATCTTTTACTTCCTTTGTTAGATTGATTCCTATTTTATTCAATGTTATTATGAAAGATGTGGTTCCCTTAATTTCTCTCTCAGTGAGTATGTTGTTTGTGCATGGGAATGCTATTCATTTTTGAGTGTTGACTTTGAATCCAGCTGTGCTGTTGAATTTGGTTATTAAGTCTAGAAGTCTTTTTGTGTCTATTTTTTTAAATTTTATAAAGTTCCACACCTATTTTTTGCTTGATCTACAGGTTTCTTATTTCAAGTTGATTTTGGCATCAGGATGCATGTCCCTCTCTACCTGTGTTTTTAGTTGATATTCTCAGAGTAGCTCCAACATGGCTCCTCCTCTATTCAGCCATCTAATGCTCCTTTTCTCTTACTTCACCTCACTGAATATTCTCTAACAAGAATAGAGAGTGTTTTTATAATCTGACTTTGGCAGAATAACTAGAAAATTATACATAATAAGCTAATGTATAGATATGTAACATTTAATAATGATTGCATTAAAATGATACTTCTATAATAATTTTCTATAAAATGCATTAAGTTTACATAAGACCTGTGAGATATCAACTACAAGCATTTCAATTACATAGAAAAATGAATTGGTTCCAGAAGTTTAATTGTTTTGAATAACTGCAAGCATTCAGCTTTCCTACCAGGTCCACACTGTTAATACCGTATTCATCTTCTAACCAAAAAAAAAAAAATGACATCAAAAGTCTTCCAGCAAAAGAATAAGTTGGACGCTGTAACCTAGGGGCTTTGTTTTAAATGATGAAGATGACAAGCATAGTTCATCGTGACAACTGCTGTGGTTTTTACCTTACTATATTGAGCACAGTCATAAGACTACCATCCCAGACTACCATTGTGATTCACTGAGTAATCATCTGAGTTCTAAACCAATAAATGAGTTTCAGTTATCTACCATAGCAGACTTTTATGCCATATTAAATTTTAATTTGAAGGAACAATAATGTCATTTCTGAAGGCTTGATGATTTCAAGAAATATTCCTAGGTTTGATCTGTTGAAATTATCTACTTTATTCTCCTACTGGAAGATTTACAATTAGCTCTTCCCACCTCCAGCAAATATAGATGGAGCTACTTTACATTGTTGGATATGGAAAAAGTTGTTCATTGCAAAAATATGTACTATGTGTGAGTAGTTTATGAAATCTTAATAAAGTCCTAAGAGATCTAGATATAACAAAAACTTAGTTTAAATTAGATAGATTATAACTATCAATTATTTTAAATACAATGCCTGGTGTTCTGTAATCATGATGTGAAAAAAATACAATATTTTACATACGTGTGTGTGTGTGTGTTATACTTATTAGCAGAAACAAAGAAAATATGAAAAACATAAGGATGGGATGAATTCCAGTCCTATCCATCAAAACTTTTAGTCTCATTCTTTGCTATCACAAATTTGACATTCCAGAGGTAATTTAGTTAAAAATGGATAAACTTCATGCTTCATATACACCACAGGAATGATTTCAGAGATACAGAGAAAGTCATATAACATTCTGCGATACACTTAGCAGATGAGAGAAATGATATACTAAAGGCATCAACTCAACAGCAAGTTGTGTATGGCACAGCATAAAACATCAGTGTGGAATTTGATGTGCCAAAATATGAAATTAAATATAATAATGAATAAATATGAGTCATTCCATCTCAAAAGCAACACTTGCATTTCTCAATAAGAGAAATGATACATTCATTTGTAACCTTCCTTATGAAGGTACAAGAAAATTTTTGAATCCACAGGTTTGATAGTTTAGCCAATAAAGTACAGAAAAAAATCTATACAAAACCATTTAGTTAGTGAAAGATGTGATGTTTCACAGTAAAAATAAATTACTATTTTTATTAAGCAAAGTTGTATTGCCAGAAATATCATGTCCACAACAGAGAAAGTGAATAATCAGAATGATAAAAATTGTGTTTTATCAATTTAATTTTATACATATTCACAAAATAAGTGTATAGTGATATCACATATAGAATCCTGTAAGAACTCTATACACATATTTTTAGATCCTTGCATCTATAACGCTGTCTATCATTCAACCTTTTGTTCAGTGAAATTTACTACTGAATTTCTTAGGGACACGTACAGGGTCAGATGATTGGGTTTACTTGCCTCCAGCTTGTGATAGAGTAGACAGATGGTTCTGCTCACACAGTGTCAAGCAGTCCAATTTTTGCTCAGAATATTTCATCCATCTGTTAGTGTTTTCAAACACCAGAATTTGAATTTCCATAAATCACTGAATTAATGGATTGATTTAGTAATCATGTAGTTCTGCTCTTTGGCACTGTATAAATCATGAGTTGGTAAACTATGCATGGCCCATGGGCGACCTGTTTCCCACAGTTCAAATGTGGCTTGGGATTCATTTTTGTAAATGAAGTTTCACTGGAGCACACATGTATCTATTTATTCATGTACTCCCATTCATCCTTTCAGGGTACATCAGAATCAGGTAAATATAATGGAAAACTGAAAATATTTAGTATCCGGCCCTTTACAAAAGACATTTATGACTTCTGATTTCTATATAGTAAGCGGCAAATATTTTATTGGAATATAAAAAATAAAATAATTTTGTAAGTTAATATCCATAATAAATTTTAAAATTCTTCTCTCCATTGAACCTATAAATAATGATATTCAAAGACTCTTAAAGAATTCGGGGACCGGTGTCCTGGTAATGATGGTTATCTTATTTAGATAACACTTCAAATTAGATACCATTGAAAACTCAGAGACATAGAAATGGCTCAGATCAAGTAGAACTTTAGCAGACCTTTCAGTTAAGAGATATACACAGGCAAAACTCAGTTTTATTTCTCTTCAGTCTTAGGACTTATTCCTATTAAATAGTTGTTAATGGTTTACTATCTTGAGCCACATATAAAAAGGGAGAGAGTGATCTACATTTTCAGATGGGACAATATCTTACACCGCTGAATTCCTCAGAGTAAATGCTTTGAGTGTGAATATGGGGATTCTGGACAATCTCTGTTATTTTACTTAATCCAATAATCAAAACAAAGTGATCATGTAGCTGTCTAGTCAATTGGTCATTGAGCCGCAATTAAAGGGCTAAAAATAGAAGCAAACTGACTACCATATGATTGATTTGTTTAGTTTATGTCCACAGTGGCAGCTATGACCTCTTTGGTACTTTTTCAAGTATAATTCACAGAATTAATGGCATAAGCCAATAAAGATGAAATTTTATAATCTCTACTTTCAAAATATATCAGAAGGGAAAACAAAGGTAACTTTATTAGCAAAGAATATATTTAAAAATATACTTTAAAGCTTTAAAATAGGTATTGAAGGAAAATAGTGGATTAAAAATTGAATTTAAATATTATGTTGTATATGCTTTTGTTTGTATATTTTGTGACATTTTTAAATATGATATAAAGAATGACAAAAAATATTATTGTGTTATTGAATGCAGCATTTAGAGTTAGGTCAGAAAAGGAAACACACACATGCAAACCTGTATCCATGCATGCATATAGTTGCATTAAAATCTGTCCCATTCTGATAGAGTTCTTTCCATTACCTTATATCAGAATGTGTTATGTTGATTGAGTTTATTTTGGTAAGTTGGTACAGGCAACATATCTTAATTTCAATCCCATTATACATTTCCTGTTTACTCTTCATTCTTAGTGGCCATTTCCTTGTCTACAGGAGTCTACCTTCTGGTTTCCTTTCTCTTCTCATTTACTTTAGTTTTATTGTATTTAGATAATCATTTATTTATATTTTTTAGTTTCCTCATATAAGGGAAAAATGTAATATTTAATTTCTTGAATCTGGCTAATTTACTTAACATGATGATTTCTAGTTCCATTCATTTTTTTTTTGCAAATGACATAATTTCATTCTATTTATGGCTGAATAGTACTCCACTGTGTGTACATATGCACCATATCTTCTTTACTGATTCATCTCTGATGGCCATCTAGGCTGCTTCCACGGCTTAGTTATTGAGAATTGTGCTGTTATAAACATGAGCAGGTGTGATGGCTAGTTGTGATACATCAACCTAACTCAAGTAAGGACTGCCCAGAAGATTAGTGAAGCTGTGAATCTGTCTCAGGATGATTGACATGTAGGCTGCACAATGAGGAGGTAACACCCACTCCAGATATGAGTGGTACGAACCAAGAGGCCTATATCTTGGACATGATAAAAAGGAAAAAAGATAAGGGAATCTTCCTTTTTCTTCTTCAGAGAAGTTCTTTACCAGTGACTTTGGCGACCTTCAGGTTTCAAGTACAGACTCCTCAGCTTTCCAGTGCAAACAGACCCTTCAACTTACTGACATGGACTCATACTGGATTCTACAGTGGACTCCAGGCTTTCCACCTTCAACTGGACCCACTGATCCTTCAACACACAGATGGCCATTTTGCATTCTTCAATCCTTGACTTTAAAGGTAGCAATTCTAAACCTATCTAATGAAAGCTTTGTACCTATCATCTATCTATCTATCTATCTATCTATCTATCTATCTATCTATCTAATCTGTTCCTCTAGTAAACTTTAGCTGATAGAGTATGCATGTACTACTGCAGGGTGCTGATCACATAATCAGGTACCTTGGTGGGCAAAGACAAGAAATAAAGAAAGACAAAGACAATATTTAAGATACACAAGGACCAGAAGGAACCTACTTCTGCTGGAATGACTCAACAATCCATGGATGACCTACTTTGATTATCAATCAGTGGTATACTTTTCATGGAACAGTGACTGCAATAATTGGGGAACAAAGGAATGAGCATCCTTCTCCACACCCAGATGCCTGCATGCTTTAGGTTTTCCTCAGCAGATATTATCTTGCCTTAGAAATGCTACAGTTGTGAACTTTCTCTGCAAACCCAGAAAGCAGGCAGCTTTCCACATACTTCTCTGTTCCTAAGGCAGGTCACACCAGCCTCAGAGTCATGGGACCCTAATCACAGTGATGTACCCTGGTTTTCCAACACAGTAAGATATTATTTCATATGCCCCGGTCCCCAACATGTAACAATATAATGTTGATGTCCTTAATTACTGGAATATACTCAAGTGAAATAGCTGGGTCACATGGTTCTTCTACATTTAGTCTTTTGAAGAATATTCATTCTAATTTTTATAGTGCCTTTACCAGTTTGCATTTTTATAACAATGTACAAGGGTTTTTGTTTTCTTCATGTTTTTGCCACCATTCGTTGTTTTATGTATTCTTAATAGTAGCTCTTACAACAGGTGTCGCTACAATCTCAGTGTAGTTTTAACTTGCATTTCTTTAATGCACATTTTTTCCTATTATTTGGCCACTATAACTTACTATCAAAAGTGCCATAAAATCCTTTTATGTCCTAGATATTAATCCTTTACCAGAAAAGAAGACATCAAAAATTTTTCTTGCATTCATTGGGTTTTTGTTTTACTACATTGTTTTCTTTGACATACAGAATTTTTTAAACTTTATGCATTTCCATTTGCCCATTCTTAATATCATTCCCTGTACTTTTGGAGTCCAGTTGAGGAAGTCTTTGCTTGTACTTCAAATGTTTTCTCTATGTTGTTTTCTGGAAGTTTCAATGTTTCTGGTTTTATGTCTAGGTGTTTGATCCATTTTTATTTGAATATCACACGAGAGATAGAGGTCTAGTTTCAATATACTGCATGTGGATATCCAGCTTTCCCAACACCATTTGTTACACACAAGATATGTTTTTGTCCCTTTTGTCAAGAGTCCATTGACTGTAGGTGCTTGAGTTTGTTTCTCTGTCTTTTATTCTATTGGTCTACTGTCTTTTATTCTATTGGTTTCTGAGTTTGTGCTAGTATCATGTTGTTTTGGTTACTAACTTATTAGGATACCTTGAATTCTGGTATAATAATGCCTTCAGCATCGTTCTTTTTGTTAAGAGTTGTCTATCTTGAGTCTTCTCATTCCAGATGAAGTGAATTTTGAAAGTATCATGAGTATGATGCTTGCTCAGATCTTTCTTTTCTGGGAGGACAGAGATAAGATTTATTGATGAACTTGTTAAATGGTAGGTGGGGCAGCACACAGCACACTGGAAACTTTCAAGAATGCAAGGTCTGTCACTTGTCCAGGAGACTCCAAGTTGGGTTATATTTCACCCTGCAGGCTTCAGGGCTGAAGCGCTTCTCAGCCACCATATCTTCAAATTCATCTGGGTTGAACTTGGTGAAGCACCACTTGTTGGAATTGTGGATCTTCTGGTTGCCAGGGAAATTGAAGCTGGCCTTGTGCAGGGCCTCTACCACATGTTCTTTGTTCTAGCACTTGGCGCAGATGGACAATATGAACCTTTGCTGCGGGCTTTGGGGCTTGCTGAAGGTATCTTGCATGCCTATCTAGAACCTAGATTTGGAATGACAGGAGGTCAGTGTCTCCAAGGCCCCTTATGGCAGCCTGTGGAAGCAACAAGCTGCATACACTACTGAAGAGGTTGCTTTTGGCAAACATTGCACACTGAGCACTCACCAGCAAAGGAACACAGTTAGCTTCATTGATTGCTGCTGGGTCAGATCTTTATGAAGTCTCCTTTTCATGGAAGGAAAGTTGTTGGGTGCCAGCTATTGTTCTCTAAAGAAATTACCTGTGGTTGTAGACAGCCATTACTCTCAAAGTCATACCTTTTTCCAAGGGCAGGTCCCACCCAGTAACTGGGTAGAAAAAAGTTGTCCAAAGGATTCCATTTCCTGCTCCATCTTGAGACAAATGTAAACAGTTATTCTGGTCTCAAAGTTCCATGTAAGGTGGATAAAGCCTTGTGACTATTCCACAACCCTAAATACTCCTTTGTCCAATCTTGTTTCCTTGTCTTTCCTGAAGTATTTATCCAAAAGCACTGTTAAATTATCTGCCAGCATAATCATCTTCATCTCAGAGATCTGCTTCCTGTGAAAGACAATGTCAGAAGTAGTCTGAGGATGCACATTACAGGATAAGATTTTAGAGCCAAAGCATCAAACCTTGCTGTGAAGGAAGAAGCTAATGGCAAGCAGAAAAGGGTCTTGGCACAAATTGTTGGCTAATCTTCCCTGGTAGAGACACAGTAACTAACACCAAGTTATAGTGTTATGAGAACTACCCATCATATCCTTGCCTCTGCCACCTACCAAGTAATGAAATCAAATAAGATTGGTTGAAATTCACTAGAGGAGGAAATTATACATTTGTGATGTAGCCTGAGCATGGTCAGAAATCTTAAATTAATTATACAAATATGTAACCCAGATTCTACCCAGTTTTATAGCTTGTTCTCTTCTGTTCACTTCATCACATAGTCACTTTTTATGAGTAAATGATGGAGGAGAAAGAAAAGTCATGCTTGTTTCACTTATCAGAGTGCTTAGTTTAAGGGGATAAATATAGAAAATGGATAGCATCTGAAGGGTTATAGTAAAATTTACCTGAAATTAGTGTATATATAAAATCATAGATATAAGAAATGATTTGTGAATAGCCAGAGTATGAAAATAGAAGAATAATTGTCTTCATAATTTCATCAGAGGCCTATGAACAAAATTCCATAATTGAAAAGAACACTTGAATTATTGGTATATAGATGGGTTTCTAAATATGAACATAAAGGGCAAAAATCTTTGGATTGAATGTTAATGCTTATTGATAAGTATTCATCATGAAAGAAGTGCTTAATAGTCAAGTAGATAAAGTTTTTTCTAGGTGATATCAGTCATCCTATTCTCTGTTATTCTTTCCTCTCCATTTCTGGCTTAATAAATGAACAGAATAGTCATGGAGACAGAGGTGTGGACAACAACATCAATTCCCACTTATCAGTCTAATATAGATACTGCAACTGATGAATATCTGTCTTATCAGCAACAATGTCTAAGTCTAAATTCCAGGTGTAGTCTCCCATTCCTCAAGGAGGCAAATTATCCCCTTTACAACAGGTTCACTTCTTGAAAATCCTTGTGTCTGAGAGGGTGATTTATTTTTATGAGAATCGATGTACATTTTATTATGAGGGTTTTTTTTTCATGCTTGAAGAACCTCATTTAGGACTACTATTCAGGGGTTTGCAAGTTTTTGTTACAAATATGGCATCCCAAATAATAATATGTTCAAGGGATTAATTTTGGTAAAGTAGTGTGCGTGCCACCATGGTATCATATGATCCTATTACTAACCTACAACCCAGGAGTGGTCAATGTGTAAGAACAATGTGGTGCTTTATTGATGGTATGGCTGGGCTCTATTCATAAACAATACCCCACATAATGAGGAAATCCCTCTTGACAGCATGCACACACATACTATATCAATGATCATTAGGCTGCACTGCATTGACAATAGGTGAAATATATGGTTTGGTGAGCTTCTGAAAGTATCAGGGCCTAAATGGCTATGGCCTTGTGACCCTTGGAGGTTTGTTTTTTATCCTATATCTCAAGACTCTCTAGGCTTAAAAGTCGTGTTTTTTTTTAAATAATACTTCCGTCAGGAGACAAAAGACAAATTGAAGCTTAAATTACACTTCTAACTTATTGCATGCTCAACTCTGACTCAGAATTTTCTTCCAAGAAGACAAATCTTACAATAGAAAGGCACTTAACTTCTCTAGTCTCAAATTTTCCCCTTCTTATTGATGGATAACAGTCTAAAAATAGTTGCCATGGTAACTGGAACACTAGGCAATGAAATGCTAAGGTAAATGCTTTATTTCATTTGTATATTCAATTAACTGTTGGTTCTCTTATTAATTTTCCTTCCAAAGTAACAAGTGATAATTGACAGAATTTACTACTAACACAGATTATGTAATTATTTTCTGATTTGAAAATGTAAATGTAATCATGATAAACAAGACAACAATGAAATATTTTATTTTTCTTGATTACTGGAACCCATATTACTTGAATATAGTTGAAGAGCAAGTTTCAATTCGACAATTTCATTAGTAATTCTAACTCGTCTTTTAAGATTGAATGGTTAATACAAATTAGTAGATTATATACATTTCAAGAAGAGGGTGGTGGCCATGTTTGGAAATTATAAAATCTCTGACGAAGTGCAATCCAACATTGTTTGAACTGATTATTTATGTTAGATATTACAGTCTAGAAAGTGAAAGATATAATTGAAGTGGGGTTTAAGATACAAGTTGTAGTCAATTTTACAGAAAAAGAAAGCATTTTAGAAAGAAAAATCACATTTATATAATTCTGAAGTGATAAAAACTCTGGTGATTCTGAATGAGCTGAGGGATGGTAGACTATAAATTAACAAATGCAAATGTAATACAAAATTTAGGTTGAAGAAAGTTGTATGGTTTGGATCATTCCCGAGGAGCTATATGTATTACATGGAAATTTTAACTGGCCCTGGGTCTCATATGGTTCAGCAGTGATTCTGTTATTAATACTGAAAACAAAATCTGTTGTTTACGTAGATATAATATTTTCAGCTTACTTCCCATAGGGGTATCATGTTTGGATTAGCCCATCACATTGAAAAAAGGGCCTTTAAAAACTTAGAAAAGAGCTGGGCGTGGTGGCTCATGCCTGTAATCCCAGCACTCGGGAGGCTGAGACAGGTGGATCGTTGTGAGTTTGAGACCATCCTGGGCGACAAAGTGAGCTCAAAGCCAGCCTGAATGGCATAGTGAAACCCTGTCTCAAAAACAGAGCTGGGGATCTAGCTCAGTGGTCTGCCCGGCAAGTGCACGGTCATGAGTTCAATTCCCGGTGCCACAAAAAAAAAAAAAAGATTTTTTTAAAATTTAAAAAAAAAAAGTAAAAACTTAGAAAGGGAAAATTGAATCTAGAGTAATTTAGAAACAACTCCACTGAATGGCAGGTAGATAGATTCTGTAGCAATGCATTCCAAACAAGAACTGAAAATATATTTTTGGTCTTTAGCATTGTCTTCTAATCAATCATATTCACTCTCTGTTGCTGTAGAATTTCAGAACCTATTTAAAGTTGTATTTAAAATAGGAGATTTTATAAGGACAAAGATCAGAACCGCCAATCAAACCATACATAAATTTATAGGCTACAATGTTGGTCAACTATTCTTTTAAAAAATTCAAGAAACCTTTAGCAATTAGATTAGTTTGATATGTATCTGCAAGTGTACTTTATTTCTAGGGCTATTTCTTCTGGTCTCATATTTTATCTGCCTTTGACTATTTCATTGGCTTACAACTCTATTCTGCTCAAACACACTACTTTGGACTGTGATTATTTTATTTAGACTTTTAAATAGTGGTCTTTTTTTTTTTTCCAATTTGGGATAGAGGCTAAAGGAGCTGCATAAGAGACATATATAGTGATATGGTCCAGTGAGAATATTAGAGAAATATAGGCAAAGTGTAGGTCTTACCTGAAACTACAGTGCATGAATCTGATAAGAAAGACTGTTACAAGATGTTAGTATTCACTTAATAGAGTTATGTTTAGGACGAGGACCCTGAGACTTTTCCCCATTCATCAGGTCTACAGCTTCAATTTACCAGCCTTTATGCTACTAGTTTTGCATATGAGCAAAAGAGATTTGTTTGTTTCTGTATTATCTCTTCCACAGAAGTTGCTTGCCCTCCACTTCTCATTTCTTTTTTCTGATTTCCTGGAAAAAGACTCAGAAATAAAAGATATGTATAAAACCCGGAAAATGATTCCTCAAATTCCTTCTTCGTTCAATCACTGCATCTCTTGAACTGTGTAGAAACATAGTGTAGATCATAAAACACAGGAACCATACATCTACATAATAAAATAAAAGGACATCAAGTGTCATATTTTGACACATAAATGGCACTAGAAACCAATAGCAAATAAAATATGTTTCAGGTGTAAAGTGAGAGGTGCACAATATAATTAGAGGAAAGAATTCAAAGGAAAGACGCAAGAAGTAGGAAAACTAAGAAAAATGGCAACAGTAGAAATTATGCAGTTGGAGTGGTGTGAACACCTCAAACTTAATACAGAAGTTTACTTTTATTTTTCTAACTCAGATTTGTCTTTACCCCCAGAGTTCAACTCTTAGCTGGGACAGAGTCATGGAGAGAAGCTAGTACTATACTATATCCTTTGAAAATAGTATAGCTGGTACTATACTATAGCCTTTGAAAATACGTACTACAGAGTCATTGGATACAATCTGCAAAATCTGATCCTTCACTTACTTGTACCAGACTCTTTGAATTTCAATTTTTTCTTCTGTATACATGAATCATAACACCTACCTGGGAGTAAATGTAAAGTTAAAGCAAATAAAAATATCTGAAGTGCTTAGTGTATTCCCTGGCACATAAGACTTATGCACTGAAAGGTTGATTGTTAAGATGTGTATACAGCTTTTGATAGCAAAACATATTTTCTTCAGTGACCAAAGTCTGCTGTCTTTAAACTATTTATGAAAATAGAAGCAGTGAGCTTACATCTAACATCCTATTTTATATTGATTACTGACTCAAATACACTTTTAGTGTGAAAACTGGAAAGCCTATTTCCTAGTCTTCCATCTATGCACAGTGCTTGGTCTTTAATTGCCAGTCACAATTTAATTTGGGTCAAAGTCCTGACATTTAATGATAAATGACAGGGAAAATGGCCTCTGCAAATGACAATAAATTAACAGGCCAAGACTATAGATCTGCCTACTTTGCTTACGAAGCTTTAAATAACAAATAACTCCCTGCATGTATATTAGAGTTATTATACATAGCATTTCCAATAAAAAGTAGCCTCAAGTTTCTAAGAATCTATATGACTATTCAAAGTTTTACAAACTTTAAATGATATAGGTAGAGTTCTTGCAGAAAATTTTGAATCACTGATGCTGAATTTTAACACCTGTTCAACATTTAATTAGTTGAATTACAATCAAATTGTAAGTTTGTTAATCAATTGTCTAGCTTTAGCTGGTCTGACACTTTTGAAACTTTCTGAACTTATTATTTCATTGGAAGAAGATGCTGGGTTTACATGTTAATAGCATTATTTCTTCTAGGGCTATAGTGTTACAAAAGAAAGCAGTGTGTGTGTGTTTTGTGCGAATGACAGCTGTTAAAAAGGAGATTGTGCTTATACATGAAAATCAGAATGAAATGCATATTAATCAAACTTTGTAACTTCCTCAAAAGTTACTTGGTAGATACTATATAATATAGTATCTGTAGTAAAAGTAAAGTAAAATTTTTCTAATGCTGTTTATTCATGTTTATTCTAGTAAAATTGTGTATGTTAACAAATCACTTATGTACCATGGATTTCTAAGTATTCAAGATGAATCACTCAGAAAAATGCTTTCTTGCCTCCTTAGAAATATTTTTGGTCTTTTTTTTTGCAGCACCGGGGATTGAACTCACGACCTTGCACTTGCCAGGCAGGCGCTTAGGCCGCTGAGCTAGATCCCCAGCCTTAGAAATATTTTTGTTAAAATTCATTAACTTATCACTAAAATACACTGTGAAGAAGAAGTAAGAGAAGGCAGTTTTTACTAAGTAGTTATATTAACTCATCTAATCATTGCAATTATCAACAATACACAGAGGTATTATCATCTTCAGTAATTCAAAACTAATTTTGAATGCATTTGAAATATTAGTGAATTTGTCTATTTAGTGGAGTTCTGAAGATGCTTACGTTCAATGATAGAAAGTTGTTTTTTAAACAATTAGATACATCTTGATGCTAAGTATTTGATTAAGTGATTAATTATTGATTCATATTGCACCTAATTATGACTTAGCAGTCTCAAAATATACTGTGCCCAGTGAGTTTGACTCTATTGCACTCAAGTCACATGAGGACAGCATGTGCAACACAATAGAAAAATGCCAGGCATTGTAAGTTGTTTATTCAAGAAGCGATGAACAAAAGTGTCCTAATGTGAATTGTATGGAATTTACATAAATGTCTGCAACTTTAGTAACTATCTACATTAGACTTTCTTTTCTCTTTATCAGTTCATATTCTGCGACTCACATGATCATCATAAAAGCCCTGTGAGAAAAATTTGTAACAAGCCACAGCTCTTGAAGCTCTATAATCAAATTTCTACCTTTGCATGTGTGGAAATGTTATTGTCCAGTATATTTTCATGATTTAATCTTTCTTTTACATGCTATAATATTTTTCCTCACCAATGTTATTTATCAAGTGCCTACTAATGCCTGACATGTTTATTTCTTGATTTTTGATGACACCACAAACTTCAAACATAAGAATAGGATAATTTGTTTTCTAGCAACAATATTATAGAAACAATAATTATACATAAACTCAACAGTAGTAGTCTGAGAAATTGCAGATGTATTGTCATCTAGTATGAAATTCTTAAACAGAGAAAACCCAATGTTTAAATATAAAGACACATCTTTTCACACATCATCATGATCACTTGCCTTCCCAGTGCACTCAGTAGAAGATTACCTTTGTGCTGTAAATACAGTTTTTTAGTATATTTTAATATAGTTTCATAGATTACTATCATTCCTTCTTATGTCTAAGGAAAAACCTGCAAGTTCATTAACATTCCTTACTTTATATCATTTTTGAAAATGCATTGTCAGCAAATGAAAGAGCAAACAATTAGGAAAGATGTGGGAGTGGAGAACTTGCATCATTTTTATTGTATCATGTATGTTAGAGGGATTTAGGTAGCAGTGCTGATTGGAAAAGTTTTCAAAGCATTGTCCATCTGAGGTGTTAGCTTTTAATGGAATCTGTTGTTACCAGTCAAATTAAGCCCACTTTAACCCAGTGTAGCCAAAGGGGACAAATATTTAATAGTTGCAAGAAATTGAGGTGAAATCAGTGCCTATCTACTGGCCCTGCAGGTGTTGGTCTAGTAATAGAAATCAACAAACTCTGTATCATCCTTTAATACACCCAAGAGAAAACTACACATTCTGCCTGTTAATGAATATAGGATATCTTATCAACAAACATACTTTGGGGTCTCTGGAAAGAAAGTACCATAGGATAAAGGAAATATAATACTATTCCAATAATATGGTTTAATAACAGAAACTGAACATTGTCAGATATTAATAAAATGTGTCTTTAGGCATAATTTGAGGAATGCAAGAAGGCATTTTTATGGCAGGAAAATACCAAAACATAAAAAGGAATGAGCAAAAGATTGTGATAAAATATAAAATAAAAAAATAAAGCTAAAATCTGTGCTGGAAAGGTAATAAAATAGAATTCACTTTCTGAAATGTTAACAATGCTTTCTCTGATGCAACAGAGAAGGTACCTTACATTTAAAAACACACACGTTAAAATGTTGATTCAATAGATACTAGGAAGACTAGTATTGTTCAAAATTTTCAACAGTGAATAACAGCAAAATGTGAATAAATGCTGAAGTCTAGCTAATCAGCATGAACCAATTTTGTTTTTTTAGTTTTGGCAAATGTATTATGGTAATATATGAAGCTAACAGTGTAGAAATTGGGTAAAAGAACTATGAAACATTTTCATAAATCTAAACTATTTTAAATTAAAATGTTTATCTAAAAATAAACTAATGAGAGTATTTCTGAAGCAAATGATGCTCCCACAAATAACTATGTCCTTGAAAAGTATTAAAAAGTATAAGATACAAAAAGGCGCTGGAGAATAATAAAAGCAGATTTTAGAGGAATGTGACTCTAGACAAAGAGAATAAGTAATGGGTGGTGATAGCGCTTATATCTTCTGCAAGAATGTAGAAAATGAATATCTTGGATAGAAAAATTTCTACCTATAATTTTTAGGATTCTTCTTTAAGGAAGATTTTTCTTCTCTTCCAAATCAATTATTTGTTTTTCCATTCATTTATATGTGTATGGTTTAAAAAACTCTGTATATTATTTAAACTTGCAGGTCTGATTTTTTTCCCTTAACATCATGGTCTCCAAGTACATCTATTTTCCTACAAAATATTCAAATTCATCCTTCTTTATGGCAGAGTAGTACTCTATTGTGTACATGCCACATATTTTTATCCATTTATCTGTTGATGGATATATGGGCTCCTTCCAAGCATTAGCCATTCTGAATTGTGCTTCTATAAACATAGGTATACATTTATCACATTGCATGAAGTCTTTAACTCTTTCAGAAAGGTACTCTGAAGTGGAATAGCTGGATCAAATGGAATTTCTAGTTTTAGTTTTTTGCAGAGTCTCCATACTGATTTCCATAATGGTTGTACTGTTTTACATACCCACCAACAATGTAGAAATGTCCCTTTTGCCTCTAAAAAGAAAAAACCCAAGTTTTTACAAGTCCACTAAAATGAATAGATGCTTCTCACTAAAAGAAGTACAAATGGTCAATAAATGTGTAAAAAATGTTCAATATCTCTGGTCTTCAAGGACATGCTAATGAAAACAACATTATCTTTTGTAGTTCATTGTATATTCTATATATTAGTGCTTTTATGGTGTAGTCTCTCAAAAGGTTTTCACTTTCTGTAGAGTGTCTCTTCACTCTGTTGAATTTTTCCTTTGCTTTGTAGAAACGTTTTGATATGATCCCATTTGTTAATTCTTGATGTTATTTCTTGTGCAATTGAAATTCTGTTTGGAAAATTCTTGCTTATGCCTGTGTCTTCAAAAATTTTACTTATTTTATCTTGAAGCAGATTGTTTTCAGTTTTAATGTTTGGGTTTTAAATTCATTTTTATTTTAGTTTAGTACATAATGAAAGATTTGGGTGTAGATTCAGTCTTATGCTTGTGAATACCCAATTTTTTTAGGACCATTTATTAAACAAGCAATCTTTCCTCCACAGTATGTTTTTGGGCCCTTTATCAAAGATCAGATAGAGATATGTGCCTGAATTATTTTGTGCATCCTCTATTCAGTTCTATTGATCCACATAGCTGATGAGGCCATGTCCATCTGTTTTTATCACTGTAGCTTTGCAGTACAATTTGAAGTCAAGATTGTGAGGCTTCCTGCTTTTGTTCTTGTTGACCAAGACTGCTTTTGCTATTCTGGTTTTCTTCATGTTTCATATGAATTTTAGGCTAGTTTTCTCTAGTTTCATGAAGAATGTTATTAGCATTTTGACTGTGATTTTATTAACTCTGTATATCAGTTTAGGAAGTATAGGTATTTTGAAAATTTTTTTCTGTCTATACAGGAAAGGGGTATGTATTTCCATTTTCTAATGTCCTCTTCAGTTTCCTTTTTTAGAGTACTGTAATTTTCATTGTAGAGATCTTTCAGTTTCTTAGTTAGGTTAATTCTTATGTATTTAATACTTCTTGATGATACTTGCCTGGTATTGTTTTCCTAATTTCTTCCTCATTGAGTTCATTATTGGTCTACAGAAACGTTGTTTTTTTTGTATCCTGCTACATTGCTGAAGTTAGTCCTTAATGCTAGGAAACTTTTGGGTCTTCCATGTAGAGGGTTATGACATGTACAAACTATGATAATTGGACAGCCTTCTTTTCTATGCAGATCCCTTTTATTTCTCTCTCTAACCTGATGGATCTGGCTAAGGTTTTGAGAACTATATTGAACAGGAATTGTGATAGTGGACATCTTTGTCTTATTCCTGATTGTAGAGGGTGAGCTTTCGATGTTCTACGTTTAGTATGTTGTCTGTTGGCTGTCATGATTGACTTATTCAGACTGAGACAAGGTATTTCTACACCTATTTTCCTTAGGGTTTTTATCATTAAGATGAAACCTTTGGATTTTGTTGGAGGATTTTTTTTCTGTACATTTCAAGGTAACTGTGACTTTTTTAAAAAAATCTGTGTTTTTGTTTTTGTGATGTCTTACATTTACTGAGTTGTGCATGATGAATCATGTCTTTATTACTAGATTGAAACTTGCCTTGTCATGAAGCTTTTTTTTTTTAATTTGTTGAATTTTATTTGCCAGTATTTTGTTGAGGATATTTGTATCTATACTCATAAAGGAGATTGACCTGTTGTGTTTTTGCTTGGGTCATTTTCTGGTTTTGGAATCAGGATAATATTAGCTTCTGGGAAAGACTTCCCTTTCATTAAAGATTTTTAAGAGCATTGGCATTAAGTCTTTACTAATAATTTTACAGAATTCAACTGTGAATCTATTGGGACATGGATTTTTCTTAATGTTTTTATTACTGCTTAAATTTCATTGCCTTTTATTGGGTTACTCAGGGTTTTTATTATTCTTAGTTCTTTTTTAGTAATTCACGTGTATCTGAGAATGTATCCATTTCTTCTGAATTCTGCAGTTTATTGGAGCAGTTTTTCTAAATAGTTGCTAATAACCTTTTAGATTATGGTGTCTTCACCTTTTTCATTTCTAATTGCATTTATTTGGGTCTTTTCTGTTTTATGAAATTGGCTAGGAGTTTGTCTATTTTGTTTCTTTTCTGAAAGAACTGGCTCTTTGATTAATTGATTGTTAGTATTTAATTTTTTTGGTCTCAATTTCATGAATTTCTGCTGTGACTTTTATGACTTTCTTCCTTGTACTATATTTGGATTTGAATTGTCTTTTTTTATCTTAAGATGTATCATTAGATTAGTTATTTACATTCACTTTGTTTTTCAAATGTGGTCAATCACAACTATAACCTTACTATAACCTTTTCTCTTAGGACTGCTTGCATTGTGTCACATATGTTCTGATATGTTGTACTGCCATTATCACTTGATTCCAGGAACTGTCTAATTTCTTCCTTGAATTCTTTTGTGACTCATTGATTATTCAGCAGTGTAATGTTTAATTTGTATGCCTGTGCATATTTTCTGTGCTTTTGCTTGACATTGATTTCTAGGTTTTTTTGGGCTATGATCTGATAATATGCATGGAATAATTTTGATTCTTTTGCATTCACTTCAGTGTGCTTTATTGGCTAGTGTGTGGTATGTTTTTGAGCAAGTCCCATGTGCTGCTGAGAATGTCCATTCTGTTGTTGTTGGGTGTAACACTGTAGATATATAAGTCTGTTTCATCAAAGGTTCAGTTTAGCTCTGATATTTCTTTGGTTTCTTTTTCCACATTGATATATTTTGAAAAGTGTGGGTTATAGGTTTCCCGTTACAATTGTGTTGATGCATAGCTGATATTTTATGTTTGGTAGTGTTGCCTGATGACATTGGGTGCATTGATGTTCAGTGCATGTTTATAATAGTTATTTCTTCCTTTGAATTACTCTCCTACCCAAAATAAAAACACGTTCTTTGCCTTTTCTGATCAGTTTTGATTTAAAAGTCCACTTTTCTAAAAAAAATAGGGTGGTTACTCCAGCTTCTTTTCAGGTTCCTGTTGCATGGAATAGCATTCTCCATCCTTTGAGTTTTTGTCTATTAATTTATTTTAGAGTTTAATGTTTTTATTGTATACAGATTTACCACTGGATACTGTTTCTTGATCCATTCTGCCATCCTGTAACTTTTGATTAGGGAATTGAGGCCCATCATACTGAGAGATATTTTTGAAAAGTATTGGCCTGTTCCTGTCACTGACTTACCTTCCTGTTGGTGATTCCCTTTCTTTCACTTTACCTTAACTACCTAACCTATCTGGTGTATCATTCTATTATACCAATTGTCAGTTTTAACTTAATTATATTTTTCTAGGATATACCTGAGAATTTTTTGGAATGCTAGTTTGGTGGTCATGAGTTAATTTATATTATTTTCTCATCAATTTTGAAAGGCAGTTTTGCAAGATATATTGATCTGAGATGGAAGTTGTTTTATTTAGGGCTTGAGACACACCAAACTCTTCTGACTTTTAAGGTCTGTGTTGAAAAGTCTGCTGTAATTCTATTGACTTGACCTTTATAAGTGACCTTGCTTTCCTCTCACAGCTGTTAAGATCCTGTCCCTGTGTTGGAATGCTGGGATTTTGACTATGATGTGCCTTTGAGTGGTTTTTTTTTTGATTCTGGCTGTTTGGAGTTCTATATGACTCACTTGTCTATATATTAATTCTTTTCACATATTTGCAAAGTTGTTATTATTTCTGTAAGCAGATCTTAAGACATTTGTTTGTGCAGTCTTTTGATTTTTCACTGATTCAAAATTAATCTTAACTCAGTCTTCTTTGTGTCATCTAGCAGGTGCTGGTTCCACTATTCATGTTCCCTAGTTATTTTAAGGTATCTTTGAAAAAGTGGTCTCCAACAGCAGACCTGTCTTCTTGTTCTAACAGTCTGTTCTCACATTGTTCACTTCAGCTGCCTAGAATTTCCATACAATTTTTAAACTTCTAGATTTATGTTTTGTACATTTTCATGGACTCTAATTTTTAGTTAAACTAGTAATTTGCATTTTGTATTATTTTGTTTAGTTCAGCTAGCTTATTATTGGTGTCATTAGTACATTTCCTGATCATTTTGTTTAATAAATCCATTATCTGTTTGGCTCCTTTTGACTTTGCCAAGCACCTTATTGATCTATACTTTTATCTGTTCTTTTATCTTTTTAATAATTTGGCTGTGTGCCATTTGATTTCATCCCACCACTTTCTCCATGGATCAGTTTTGCAAGAGTAGGGAGTTTTGAGCAGCATTTTGTTGCTTTGCCTTTTCATGTTTCTATTGTTTTCCATTTTGTTTTGTGCTGACGTTTATGGGTGCTTATAGAGGAAAGACTTTACTACCAGTAAGGAGATTCTTTTATTTAGTATCTGTTTTTCAGTGAGTCACTCTGGGCATTACTAGAGGCCTTTGCTTCAGTCCTAAGATCAGACGACCTCCAAATTTTGGGAAGGAAAGATGCAGTCTAATTGGTCAAGCACATTGTTCTTAAGAAATATAAACCACAGTACTGTTAATGAGCCAAAGGTAACCCATGGATAAGCATACAGAAATCATAAATCCATAGCACTAACTATGTTGCCTTGGAAAAAGAAATAAATCAGAAAAATAAGACAAACTGGATATTGGCACACCCTATGAACCAATATTATAGCACATTTAAACTTGGAAAAGATCTATAATTATAATATAAACACTGAGACGTATTAAACATTGACATACAGTAAATATCTTCAATAACAATAGAGACTAATTTACCAGTAATAACACTGTTAAATAACTATGTAAAGATTAATGAAGTCTAATGGTTATAGCAGCAATGATCAAGGTTGTAGTGAACAAGAAAGGAAAGGATGATTTGAATATTTAATAAATAGAAGATGAGGAGGATTGGCTCTAAGATAGAAATGGCATGATGGGGAAAAATTCAAGGAAAGGATGATTTGAATATTTAATAAATAGAAGATGAGGAGGATTGGCTCTAAGATAGAAATGGCATGATGGGGAAAAATTCACTCAACCCATGACAACCAAGAAGCAAATGAAGGAAAAGGAAACAAAGAGAGGCAAGATGATACCCTTTGTAAGTCAGTCCATTGTGACTGACCACCTCCAACTAGGCCCTGCATCCAAATGGCACACGAATCTCCTCCTCATGATTTAGTCATCTTCCAAAATTCTCACCTCCAAACTAGAGACCTTCAAAGTCTAACTCATACTATTTTCCCCTGTTCCTCAAAAGGTTCATGTTCCTCCCAAAAAAGGTTCATTTTCATCTCATTATGCTAAATACATTTATCTCATGTGTTAAATGTCACTAAAGTTTTAGTAATTGCTGCACTGCTAAAAAGTCTAAGCCTAAATTCTCCCTAAGACTCAAGACAGATTTTAGCTATGAGTTGTGAGCTCTTAAAAAAATGAGGAAGAACATTAAAAACTTTGAACATATACCTGCGCAGGTTAGACATTCTCCTTTCCAAAAGGGAGAAGTACAGGAATAGAAAGGAATCACAATAAAGTAAGATTGAAAATCATCATAGCAAACATTAATCCTGTAGGTCTATGCCCAGAACCTAAGTCATGTTGTGGTAAAAAGTGCCTTCTAGATTGCTCAAGCAGCTCAACATCTATGGCCTGGCAGGTTGCTGCCTACATAGGCTCTGCTCATTGCTGATGGGTTTACTTGACAGACATTCTGTGACCCACCCGTCTCCAACTTCATTGGGTCACCACTGTACCTTCCACTCTAGTTCACAGCTTCACACTTCACCATCTCAGAGGAACTTTGTCTCTTCTCTCTTCCTTCCTTTGAACTCTTGGTGGAAGCCTCTGTACCACTGTAACTTTTGCATTATCCATAGTTGTAAAAATCTGTACCAAATAGATGGAGTTAATATCTGCCAACAGAGTTTACAGTGTCCATGCCCCATGGGGATGGTTTCAACAGTTTCTGATTATTGGGATGGCTGAACTCAAAAAGGGACTGTCTTTGGTGGCCTAGAAGTGAATAGAGAATCTTTGGGCTATTTTTTTTGTTGTTGTTGTTCTCAAAGAAAAATCTTTAAAAGGAGTTTACTTCTTTTCTGACTAAGATGCACAATTTTCTCATCCTTCACCGAGGCTTTTTTTATTTCTGATTCTCCTTGTAAATATTGTTGAAAGAAGCTACATGTATGTATATTTGCCATAGTCTGAACACTGGGCTTCTTGAAATTTTCCTTCTCAGATTAATAGTTCTACCATGTTTGAATTCAACCTCACATACATACTCTTAGAAAACATATAAAATGTAGACTATTCTTTGCCTGAATGAAACATGCATGGCCTCTACTCCAATTTCCAATAGAGGCCTTATTCCTATTAAAACTTCATAAACCTGGACTTTATGAATTCCTGTCTGAGTTCTGGTCTTCTGAGCTCTCACCAGAATTGCCCATCAAACTCTTACAAAAATCTAAGACTTTTGCAGCCTGTATTCACAAATTTGTCCAAAAAATTCTCACAAACCATTTCCAAACTTTTAAACCCCAAAGTCAGGTAGACTCACAGAAGTTCCATTTTTATTACCAATTATTTGTATTAGTCACATTTCTGTTTTTAGGAAAAAATATCCAAGTTATTATTGTTCATGAATTTCTATACAAGTAATAATTCTATTTTAAAATAGGAAAAATAAATGCCTAAGCAATTAGAGAAGAAAATGTAAATAGTGAGTATGGTTGAAACTTAGTAATCAGAATTATACTAAGTATTCCATCAATCAATACAAGTTTTTAATCCACCAGATCATCAATAATTTTTAAATCTCATAATACCCACGTTTGCAAGAATATGAGAAGTCTAGTGGACCCATATATAGCTTGTGGTATGCACATGATAGTTTATGGATATGATATGATAGTATACAATAGAAAATATATGACAGTTTAAAAATATGCTACTAAAGCATTGTTATTTCACCTGTTTCAGAGAAAGACTTTTTCAAATGAAAGTGTAGTGGGTAGAACTATAGATGTTTCTCTAAAAATTGTGTCTAATCTGACCATACTTATCCTGAGCTACTAAATATGTGCATATATCAATCATGATGATTCCATTGGAAAAACACAAGCTTTAAGAGCCATTGAGTTGAATATTTCTGTAAACATGATGCTTCTAAGTAGGTGCCGAAAAATCTATATGCACTATAGCATGGTTTACTTGGAATTCACTGGATTTTACTAACAATTAAATCCACAACCAGAAGAAAGAGCATCTTGACATCTCATGCCACAAAACACTCACAGCTTTGCCTTGTGTCTATCTTAATTCTAATGCTTTTGAAAGCTAAGTTTATGCAAATAGGAGTGAGACTAACCTCTGTAGCTTTAATCCTATAATATCACCATTTATGTTGTCTGAATGGCTTTAGGTTTTATGGCCCCTATACAAACACTTTAGAAATTCTTCTTTGTAAAAAGTTACAGGTACAAAATCTAGGTTGCAGACAAGTATTTATTTGAAACGATATTAGAAATAAAACAAATTGTAAATGTTGAAAAACTGACCAATACTACAAACATTACAAAATAAACTAAAATTTGTACTGACTATTAATTTAGTTCCTAATGGATTCTAATATTTCTCTGTAATTGGATTTATTCTAATCATCATGTTCTTATAGCCAAATTACTAGTAAATTTTCTCTAGAGAAAAGTAATAACTATACAGACATTTTTTAAAGATGGAAAATAGAAATTTATTTCTTATTATATTAGATTTTCATGTTTTTAGTTGGTCCTTGGTAAAGCCATACATATTTCTTTTTCAGTGGTTTTTGTCTTAGGTAGTATATTTAGGGATTTAAGAGCTTTCTTGAAACTCCAGTCACTTGGTCATCTTTGATGTCTTAATCCCTTACCCAGATAGTCCATTTTGGCCAAGAAACAGGTTGAGTTGAATTTTTCCCAGAAAAGGACAGAGCTCAGCCTTTTTGAGATCTCTTTTATACCATCAAGGAGTGGTAGTTGAGCTATGCTCCTATGACTTGTTTTATCATTTATGCAATAGGAACGAAGGGCAGTGTCTTAGTTAATTTTTGATTGCTTAGACAAAATGCCCAGCACCAAAAGTTAAACAAAGAAAGGTTATTTTGGCTCACAGTTTGTTGAGGTTTCAGCCCAAAGTCAGCTGACTTCAAGGCAGAGCAGCATGAGAAAGGGCATCATAGAGGAGAAACAGTCCATCGCAGGACAGCCGTGAAGAAGTGAGCAACAGCAGTGAAGTAGCAGAAGCAGCAACAGCCATCCTGCCTTTTCCTTTTATCCCATCCAAACTAACAGCTTTTTGATTGTTGCCTCTCATATCCAGGGTAGGTCTTCTCATTATCCACACCCACAACTATAGTAAGCCAATTAGTAGACTAATTTAGTAATCACATGTCCTTAGTCCTAGGATCAAATCCTTAGTCCCAGTATCACACACTCTAGATTCAGCCACCTTTGAAAAGCCCCACCAATGACTGCATGAGACCTTCATGGGAGGCAGGTGGCTAGATACATGCTATAACGGGAGGGAAAATACTAAACCTATACTAGGGTTAAGTGTGTAAGTATTGATATAAATAAATGTAAGCTAATTATATAAAAGTGGAAAGTATAGAAAATAAAAAGTAACCATTCTATTTCCTAGAGGTGGTGATTACAGTTAATGTTTCCATTTATTTGCTTCCAATTTTCTTTCAATTTGATATAGTTCTGAACATAATGAGCAGACATTTATTATTCAGTTTTATCACCATTTTATTTATTAACTGGTTTCCAAATCATTAAAATTCTCTAGCAAATATTTATTAGGCTTATGACAGTTTATTAATGGAAAGTAATTTACAGTTTCTTTATTGTTAGGTATTCAAATCATGTTTTCAGTGATATAAATGATGTCACTCTATCATCTTTGTGCTTAAACATATGTCTATATCTCTGATTATTTCCATTGCATAGATTTTAAACACAAAGTTATAAGTTTTAGAAGTGATGCTTTTTCCAAAGCTCTGGGTGCATATTGCCATAGTTCTTTCTTCAATTTTCCTTTCCAATTTTCAGTATATAGTATACACTGCACACTTTAAAGCTGCACACTTTCTAGCACTACTGACTAATTGAAGCACACTTATCAATTTGAAAATATAAAATAGTACCCTATTAAATGTACAGTATTAGATGATTTTTACATGCTTTCTGAACTTTACCCTCATCTGCATAACTTCTTTACTTAGGTATTTTGTAATTACTTGATCATGTGTAGTGAATATCATCATACTCTACCACATGTTTCTTACATAGGTAAATACTACATGTGTCTTTGCTATCTTACCTATATTTTTTCAAAAAAAGTACCCATTACTGCCAGTGTAATCTTAATTAAAAACTACTACCATAATTGGCAGTTCTTTTCAATGTTAGTGTTTCAAAGAGCAAAGGCATGTAGTGCTGCCATTCAAAGTAGTGAGAATTTGACTGTAGTGATAGGGGTCTGTCTAGTGGTCATCTATCTATCCCCTTTACATATGTTAATGCAATGTACCAAGTTCCAAATGAACACAACACAGTCAAATATAGTTTTGGCAAGAAGAATTGGTCATTGTGAGCTTCTTTGACCTCCGTTACATAGAGGAATGAAACATGAGTCCTGCAGGAAGGATAACTTAGAAAAGAAAGAAAAAGACAAGAAATAAATGAGAGGAATGAGTGAAGAAAGCACATTTAGGTTGGTAAGTTACTGGCACGTATAGATAAGAAGAGGTGGAGGAACAAATTCCCTAAACTGCAACCTCAGCTGTTTTCACCTTTGGCCTCACAGGCACCGTGTAACCTACTCTCTCACCTGCACCAGTGGTCTCCATAGCTGGAAGGAGGGATTTGAATGAGGGAGGGGATTTGAAAGATGCATCCAAACAACACTCCATACATCCCATTTCAGTTATTTGAGTTACTAGTGTCCTCTGCTTGCATATATAAGACCAATGTGCATAAATTTTGACAAAGAGAACAATAGAAGCCTGTGGTGGACAACCCTTCTCAAAAAGGGAGTTTAAAATGAAAAAGGGAGCATCTAGTGTACAGATTCTTAAGGGCTTTCTTTGCTGACCAATGGTAAATAAACAAATTCATTCTACCAAAGAATGAAGTCAGCAGAAACTCCACATACAGGTATAGCCATTTATTTCTTGAAGATGTTATTTTGTTTGTAGTTTTCCTTTTCTTGTTTTGGGATGGAGGAGAGTAAAGTACTTGCATCAAATCCTAACTACATTACTTTTCATGTTATTGAAAACATGCTTACGATGACTCATACATTTCCTGAGTAACTCCCAGGGGTTCTGTCTTTTAGTCACCTCTCCAGCACTGGGGAAGCATTCCAATGCTATGGAAAAGCATTCCATTTCAACAGCGAACAATATGCCGATTACTTCATTCATGACTTGCGCCAAAGCTGATTATGCTTACACAGCTATGAGGCATTCATGAGTTTCCAACTTCACAACCCTTTGTGTCTAGAGGTAGCAAGCCAGTGGAGGAGCTAGAGAAAGACCCTTCCTCACTAAGTTTCATATCATGTCCCTTCAACAAAGCCCACAAATATTACTTTATATTGTATAAGACAGGAAAATCTTCTGACTGTCTCCACACTATCCCCACCTTATTTACAGGTACTAATTTCACACACACACACACACACACACGCACACACACGCACACACACATTGATTTCACTAGAACACTGATTTTTTTGTGTACCTTACTTGACTTGACTTGAGTCTATGCTTTTGCAATCTTCACTGGGTCCCAGTTACAAATTTTGCAAGAATATTATTATATCAAACTAAATAAAATCTCTCTATTATGTCCTACTGCATTTCAAAGGGTGTCACATTATGGAGTTTCTATTTTCCAATACCCATAGGTTTTTAATAGTAAAAAATTATCTTGATCTCTTTTTATATTCTTCACAATGTCTGCATGGTTTAACATATGTCAGATGTTCCTTACAAATACTTGTTCATTTATGGATTTATTTAAAGTTGGAAAATTGACAATTTAGGAAAAATTGAATACAAACATATGAAAATGGAAATTAATACTTTCTAAATAACTTTGAAAATACGATTTTGAAGAAATAATAATGCTACTGTGGTATTATTTCTCTTTTCTAAAAAATTGTTGGCTAGTTCTGTGTTTCTTAGTGGTTGGATATTAATCAGCAATGAAAGAATGAAAGTTATTTGTGAACAGATATGAGCTTGAGCCTCCGGGGATCTCCCTTCCTGCTCTCACCTCTTCAGTCTAGCCTGTATTCTTGAAAAATTTGATATCAACTGAAGTGCCCCAGGTTGGCTGAGAAATGATCTGAAAACACAAGGGTGAAACCAGTATAGTTGTATGTTGCTACTTGTTTTCTCTGCCTCTTATTACTACGGTCAGTAGCATATGCCTACTGTTCCTCTCCCTTACTACTCTTGCCCCATTCTTTTATCTTCAAATTAGTTAGTGGATGACCATGAAATATGGAGGTAATATTTTTTAAAGTTCATATAAATGTGTCTTCACATCTAGAATCACTATTCTGATAAGTACTGGAAACACACACACACATATATATTATATTGCCATAATCTATCTATCTATCTATCTATCTATCTATCTATCTATCTATCGCCTCCTATTCCACAAAATCTGTACAACCTCTCTTTCTACTGTTTTTTCTGAAATTCTGCCTCCTTCTGCTGTATATGAAGGCTATGGGTGCAACTAAATTTGTTTATTTCTTGAAATGAATCTAATTGATTGGTTTCATGGGAAGCGTGGAAGCACAGCACCCAAAATTGCGGATATTGTATTCATTAGCCAGGTCACAAGGTTACAAGGGAAATGGACATGGAAATGTAGATTAGCTGTATGACTAGATGGAAAAGCAAATGAGGTTTTAGTGAGCATATGGTAATCTAAGTCATAACCCTCCAGTTTCAGCAGCAAATATCAGCTTCCCCCTTTAATTGTGTCCCTCTTCTACTCATACACCCACATAGTTGCTCATCTCCTTACAAGTCTCACTCAAAATCAGTACTTCCATTGCAAAGATCAGGATCTCCAGGTAAGGTGTAAGTTCTTCTCATAGGAATTTGATGTGGCTTATTATGACCTACTGACCTTCCAAACTAAAATAAATGTGGAATATATAACTGAAATAAATAGCAAGAATTTTCAATAAATAGGGTAAGTGTGGGAAACAACTGTTACCAGTCTGTAATCAAGTTGAAATTCTGCAACATAGATCTCAAAATGACCAATGACCTTCATGTCATTCTGCATGAAGAATTTGTCTTTTGTGATATCTAAGTGTATTTACCTTCTTAAAGTTTCCCCACATTCACTACTTTATTGCTCAAATTTGAGGTGGAGAAAAGAGTATATTAGTTTTGTGAAGGTTTGTATGGGCTGAACTATATCCTTCTCAAATTTTTCATATTGGTGGATATCAGAATGTGACTGTATTCAGAGGTATGCCTTTTTAAAGGAAATTTAGTTAAAGTGAGGTTATTAGGATTGAGCCTTGATCTACTTGGACTCTTGTACTCATATGTAGAGGAACTTTGAACACAGATGAGTAGACCAGGAGGGAATACCATGTCAAGACAAATGGTTGTCTTTAGTCAGGCCCTGCTGGTGTAACATATGTCTTAAGTTTGGTAATGTACAAACAGTGGAAATTCATTTCTCACTATTTTGGAAACTAAGAAGCGCAACAGCAGATTTGCTCTCTGATGAAGGTTTATTCCTCCTCAAGGCTATCTTCTCTTTATTCTCACATGTGAGCAATATTCCAGTTCTTTTCATAAGAATATTCTTGAACATGATTTATTACCTTCCAAACTCCTGACATCTTAAGTGTGTTGGTATTAAGTTTTAATTCATGAATTTGGTGAGGGAGGCACAAAAGTTCAGACCATTGCAGTGACTATCAACAGTCAAAGAAAGGTGCTTTGTAACAAACTGACTCTGCAAACACCTCAATCTTAAATTTAATCTTGAGAATTATGAGAAAATAAATTTATTATGTTTAAGTCACTAAATTTTTCCCCCTAAAATAAAAATAAAAGTATTACAGTTAAAGATGAGTTGTCATTAATCCCCCTCAAAATACCTAACCTCACCTCGTAAACATTTATTTCATTTTTCATGCTACTTTCTGAAGCATTTCTGGAGTCTTCTTTCATGTCTCAGTTGTGCTGTCATCATTGTTTTGCTGATCTGAATCAATTCAAAATATTTAATTTTCATGCTCATTTTGATTTTGGGATACAGTTGGAAGTTGCATAGTGTAAGACATTGTGGATAAAGTGAATGAGAATATGTAATAAAGTTTGTATAAGCCTGCCTTTCCCTTGGATGGCTCTTGGGTGGCAACATTTGCTGCTTTTTTATCATACCTCATTAAGACCTTGATGAAAGAGAAATTCTGGAACTGTTTCAAAACGTGGAAAGAATTATAAATGTGTTCAAAGCTAAGCAGAGTATTTTGAGGGGGATAAAGGGCAAATTGTTTTACTGTGATAAATTTTCAAAGTTTATGTTCACTGGGTATTTTGCACATTCCATGTAACTTACAGAAGAAAAACAAGTACAGTAACATCAGGGTTTTCAAAATCTATAAATATCCAATATTCATTCACAGTAGAAATCATTCAAGCAAATAGGAAATTGATACTTTTTTCTTAAGTCCAATTTATTATTTCATAGGTAAGCATCTCCAGTAAACAAAAAACACATAGGAACACCAATGGCCTGCTCTACTGACACTGTTGAACAAGAAATTTAGCCAATACTATTGGATAACACAAGTTTATAAAAGGTGTGACATTTTGCAGATGATATGGTAGTATACTTGGAGAATTCTAAATGTATAATTATAAAACAGATTCAAATAAAATAATTTGGAAAAGTCACAGGGAATAAGATTATTGTAAAAATAAGCTCTCTGCCCAGAGCCACCTCAAGATGCTTCTTCTACCCTTGCATAGTGTTCTGTTGTTAAGTGGTTGCTCAAATGTGTCCAGTTGTGGCCCAAGCAGCATTGTACATAGTAAGACTTGAGTTTTGGAAGCCAGGAGAGAAATGAAGTACATGAATGCTCATTTCCTGCAAAAATAATATTCAAACTTAATCTCCAAAGTAGCATATTAAAGATAATAGATGTGGAAACTGTTGCAGGGAATTAAAATTAAGTGAGGTCCTGAAAGTTGTAACCAGGATTGAATTCATGACTTTATAAGAGAAGAATGATCTAGTTTAGCAGTCTTGTTTCATTATACCATGCAATGCCCTTCACCATGTCATTAGTAAGGAGGAAAGCTCTCATTGTATGGCAAATAGATGCCAATCCCAAACTCTTGAACTTTCAGGAGTGAGATAAATAAATTTCTTTTCTTTACGAATTATCCAGTCTATGGTATTCAATTATAGCAGCAGTGGTTTCTTTGGGTTTCTTTTTTTTTTTTTTTTTTGTCTTCTCTCTCTCCTTCCCTTTTTCTCTCCCTACTTCTCCATCCCCGCCTGTCCAATTTATGCTTTCTCTCCCTTTCTTTATAATGATGTCTTTCTTTTTTTCAATTCCTTTTTCACCTTCCTTTCCTTCTCCTACTCTGTCCTCTTCATCTTCTCTCTTTAACTGCTTTTATTAGTTTCCTTTCTCTCCTTCCTTTTCTATTACAGTATATTTTCTTCAGATTTTGGAGAATTAGTACCATAATAGTATAAAATTCTTTATATGGGTAGCTTTTAGTTTTTTCTTCAACAAAAGATTTATCTCAAATATATCTAGGTATAGGATCCAATATTCAAATGCATGCATCTCAGAAAAAATAAGTTACTGTATTAATTATTATGCTTATTATTTTTTGCTGAGTCACAGAGGAGAGTCAAGAGTTCAGTGTGTTCTCCTTCATGCGGTGACCATCCATGCTCGCTGGTTTGTCAACTACCAAAGGATAGGGAAAGGATAGTCTTCAGAATATGTTAGCAAGGAATTAAGAAATGCAGCTATTCAGAAGTTTCTCTGGTTCCAATTGCTTAACAAATTACTGTTAAAGCTGCAGTCACAAAAAAGACAACAAATTGCTCTTTTTATTTTATGAAAAAAAAACAACAAAATTTCATAACTGTTTTTATCCTTTGTCTTTAAATGATGTTCACAAACAAAGAAACACACAGATACGCTGGCTAAAAAAGTGAAGAAAAGAAACCCTTTATATTGCTAATAATTATTCGTGGTGCCTCAAAAAGTAAGGATTAAAGTCTTAAACTTGTCAGCAGGTGCTCTGCTAATGCTGAACTAAACAGTGTTCTGCAAAATCTTGCTGTGTCCTTAGGGGAAAAAAAACTAACCATAAAAGAAAGAAAATGTAATAATTAAGACACTGGAACTATGTTTCTAGAGTTGTAATCTTAGTATTTTATATTTCATTTTATTTATTTTTTGTGGTTCTGGAGTTTGAACCTAGGTCCTTGTGCATGCAAGGCAAAAGCTGTTCCACTGAGCCAGATCCCTAACCCTTTACCTTGCCAAAGATTAGCCTTTGTACAAAGTAAATGACTCACCAAATGACATGTTTGCTAAAGCTCCCTTGTGACTTCCTCAGTTCTTAAAAATATGGCATTGCAGTGAGAATTCTGAGCATAATCAGATCATATTACTTACAATTTTTTATAAAGCATTACAAAATTTGAAGTTTGAATTTCACAGGCTGTTATCAGCTCAGGAACAGCACAACTTTCTTTAGACAAATGACTTCTTTATTTTTAATTGTTTTTCTCATTTGGAAACTTTTTTTCTGTTGAAAAATAACATGATTTTTTTTTTTGCTTGTTTGTTTTTATGCATTGTAGTTAGAATACAGAGAAAATGTTTTCAGGCAAAATCCATTCTGGAAATGACAAGTATTTTTTAAGAACTTTTATTTGTCTGTCTTGGCAATAATTTTGGTAAAATTGCTGGCAAAGAGAATGTTATCTATTGAAAAACACAAGAATATTGTAATAATGGAAGAATAAAAGGATATTGATCAGTTCATGAGGGAATTTTTACAGTAACCCCTATTTTATTGTCTGAAATTGATAATTCTTCTGGAATGTCATTATGTCAAACAGAAATAAACAGAGAGACAGAATTTTATTGTGGTGTGATTATTTTGCAGTCTACAGGATAAATGATAAGAATTTAAGAATTAATGACCAACTTATTTTTGGCAAATTGATACATTCCCAAAGTTATGTAATATATTTAAAGTTACGTATGTATTTAAAAAAAGAACATAAATTTGAATGCTTGACTTTGTACGTAAGAAACTTAACCACCTGTTCACCTTTGGCTTCTTGCAGCCAGCACATTTGTTTAAGTAGTGACTACCCTGATCTTCACAGAGGCAGATGTCATTTCACCTTGCTGATAGTTCTTTGGGTGAGACACATTCATATGTCTACTTATTTGTTTTATATGGACTATTTTTTTTTGCATACTTCTTTATTTAGAACATTTTATTCACTATTAATGGTTTTTTCTGGTGAAATCTAATAATAAACTCTGGCTATTTTCTTTTATTGATTTATGTTTATTTTATTTGTTAAAAATAGCCTACAATTTTATGCTACAATTTATGAAAACTCTTACCATAAGTACATTAGATATAATTTTTATACTTCTGCAGAACCTAGTGATACTCTTTTATAATAGAAAACAGATATATTTGGGACAAATACTGATTAGGAAGTGCCAAAAGATCTGCAAAAAAAAATTGAAAAAGAGAGAAATGTTAGCATATCAGAGAAAAAACATCTCAAGTCTCCTTATTGTTAATTTTTCATAGTGCAGAAACGATAGCACTTGAAAGAAAAAG